>WYDK02118157.1:7167072-7181295 GCA_009867345.2 Toxicodendron radicans
TATATAAATACCCGGGATTGTATCTATTTATGTCTTATAGCGTTGGAGGATACTATGGAGTCTACCTATGACTGAGAGCGTTGGAGGACCTCCGCATGGGGATTATATCTACCTATGGCTGAGAGCGCTGGGGGATACTGTGGGGTCTACCTATGTCTGAGAGTGTTGGGGATCGTCCACGAGTGATTGAGTGGGTTGCATCTACCTATGCCTGAGAGCGTTGAAGGATCTCCCACGAGATGTCATTGATACGAGGCTAGTCGGATGGTTGCTTGTAGGGCTTCTACCGTGGTACTTAGGGTAGAGCCCGGGAGGACTATGTTGATGATTGATGGGACTGGTTATCAGTTTACTGAGTATGTTTCAGCATTCAAGTATTTTATAATATTGTACTTTTAAACTGTATTATTCACTCATTGGGCTTTCTAGTTCATTGTTTTTTATTCCCACCCCCCAGGTTATCATACAGGAGTTGAGTTGCATCCTCCAGTGTAGGTCAGTGGCTAGAAGCATGTTCCTACACTTCCGCATGTTGAGTGTCATATAGACAACTCTGATACTGTATTTTATTTTTGGGCATGTAAAATAACTTTGCATTTTGGTATATTTTAAATGAAAATTTTATCGAGTTTTCTTAAAGGTTTCTCAAAAATTCACCATCCTTTAGGGTTTTGGGTCCCACGGAGGGCCAGGATGCAGTGGGGGTAAGGACCACCCGAGAGGGGGTGTGACAGTGCTAGCCGCACTTCCTAGCGTTTGTGAGAAAGAAGTGCCTTGAATCCCTGAAAGAAATCTTCAGGAACAGATCTAAAGCGCCAAATGCCGCAGTTGAAATCCTCTCAAGCAATTGGAGGATTTGAGCTTCTAAATCCATAAACTCTTTAAACCCTCATTGTTAGGCGAGCTTGGAACCCAGATGGCATATTCAATAGTGCGTGAAGAGTAGGTTTTTTTTTTCCCTTTGGTGGGATCTTTCTCTGGCAGCTTTGATCCCGTCGCTAGTTTCTTTGAACTTTGGTCTTGGCGAGTTGTCCCCGGACCGCTCTTTATTACAATTCCCGCCTCTGCGGGATGATCAGTTGGCCTTTTCCCTAGTTTCTTCGAGCTCAGGCCTTTAGTGAGCTCACCCCCTTGCTGCTTCTTACTCGATTGACTAGTATGGGAGGACATTTTTGGTGTCGCAGTAGGAGAAGCTGGTAGGGCAGACTTGGGGGCAATTTTGATGCCTTTCTCAGAAGGCTAGCTTTGTTTCTTAGGTTGTTTTTTGGTGTACCTGCTAGGTCTTTTGGTGAACTTCATTTCTGCGAGATAGAAATAGTTAGTTTGATTGATAAACTCTCAAAGGAAAAGAATACAAAATAGAGAAGTGTTAGCTTACTTTGTTTTTTTGGGATCGGATTGAATAGGGTTGGGAAATTCGCCAACGACAGGCAGAACCCGTAGGTGATCAGATTGGAGAGAGTGACTAACTTAGTCATGTCGCGAGACTCCGTAGGCAGCTCGCTGAAAAGCCTCATCCGTTCAATTTTGAAACTGCGTGGGAGGTGGAGGTGAAGGTTAAGGTTAGCTGAAAAAAAAAACAAAAGAGGATTAGTAAAAAGAAAAAAATAAGGAATAAAGACAAAAGAGAAAATCGGGTTGAAGTTACGTACAAGCTTCCGGCTTAAAAGTGTCGTCACTTCCACTATGAGCGAAGAAAAAGTCGGAATCCAAATCCTTAATTTTCCTAGGGATTCATACCAGACCGTTGAAATATTTCCTCCCGGTCTTGGAGAAATAGAAAGTGTCATCTTGACCTTTCTTTATTTTGTATAAAAAGGTGAGCTCGTCAACAGAGAGTTCGCCTATGAAACTAGCCCTAAAAGCTATATACAATCCTACGATTATTATATAAGAGTTTGCTGTCAATTGGAGAGGTACAAGGCTACAAAATTCTAAGACATCAAAGATGAAGGGATGAGGAGGTATTGACATCCCACACCATAATAACACCTCGAAAATAGTTACCCAACCGGTAGGGACAATTTCCATAAATGCCCCACCAGAGACATGATTGAGCCATCTAAAGCAAATTGTTCCCTAATCCTATCCAAATCTTCCTCAATCAAGGAGGAAGATGGTTATTTTTGTGTTTTTGTGGCGGGTTGCATAGGGGGAAGGGGAATAATGTTAGACGAACTTTTGCTTGAGCTCGCCATCAAGCTATGTGAAGTATGGTCATCACCAAAGAGGGCATTAAGGCTAGTGCTAGAGCTCGACATCTTAGGGAGACCACTTGCAGACACCTGAAAAGAAAAAACAAGTGTAACCACTAAGCCCGACAAAAGAGGGAACATCGCCACTTGTATACCATTCAGACGTCTAGTGAACTCAATAGCGAGCTCATGATGACGTTTCACTCCAATGTTTCCAGATTTTGATATGGAACTCCAGCGGAGGTGAACTGGGTTTTTCAGTTTATAAAACCCAGTTGACGAAAAGAGACTCCTAAAACTAAGTGTTCCTATGACATTTTTACCATTGTAAACAACAAATAAGCGAAAAGAGAATGAAAAAGTAGTAGGGAGACTTACGTGGAGGCATGATGAGTATAATCACCAAAGAAACACGCTTGAAAATCTCAAGTTAAAGAATGGAAAAACGTTGAGAGAAGTCTTGAAAAAAGCAACTAAGAAGCAAAAACGTTAAGTGAACAGTGAGATAAGATCGTCGATTATTATAGTGTTGAATTTTGAGCAGGAAACAATCTCGACCGTTCATTGGGCGAGCAATCTCAGCCCTCCATCCATTTGGTCGATATGGTTCGTCTAAAATAGGCACATGTCGATGATCCAGGAAAGGAAAGTAACCGTCAAAGCAAAGTGATCATAACCGCTGACACACAACGCGCAGGTTACGCGCGTGGCCAGTTGTAAAGGCACAACGTGCGTCGTGCATTAGCTGACACAAAACATCGACATTAAATGTGTGACAAGCCTAGCTCGATAGTCACAAGCTTTTGACGATTTAAATTCCATGAATCAACGAACTCAAGAGTTAGTTTTTGGAGCTCGACACGACCTTCAAATACTAGGGGGTAAATGTTGTGTGGGTTTTTTCCACTATGAGTTCGCCAATTAGCAGTTGACACATGATAGTTCGATTGGGGCAAGCTCGTTAAGTTGGTATGTTTGATAATGTCAGGCATAATGGGTTTGTTCGACCAGGTTCAACCCAACTCATGGAAAATACCGACTAGTTGGATAAGCTCGATGGATTCGAAGGTCGCCTCAAAATACAGTCAGCATGTGGATGAGCATTATCCCCGAAAGAATTAGGATGAAATCGAATTCAAATCAGATTTGATCTCAATCCCCCGAATCACAAGATAATTTCCTTTCAAAACCATTATTCCGGATTTGGCAGGCTTACTATATGTAAATTGAATGTATAAATACCCAAACTTCTTTCAAAGAAGTGGTTGAGAATTTTGAGAGAGTAATAAAAATAGCAGTGGACGTAGGCATTGAGTTTACAAGCCGAACCACTTTAAAAATTGCTTGTTTTGTCATTGCATTTCTATTCCATTCATTCTGACTTACTGGTTACCTGTAATCACACCCACATCAGTTCCGATTCCATCTAGGTCAATCAGATCTCTCTGGTTGGTGCGATTTTTCGTATCAACAATTATGTTTTTTTTTATATTTTCTTTTCATACCTTTTGTTAATTATGCTTGATTTTTTTTGCATTTATATTCTTCAATTTTCTCTATTTATTGGAACATTTTAAAAAAAACCACAATAAGTTTTAAGTTAATTAGAAAAAAAAAAAAAAAAAGTATGAACCAGCAAGAAAACTAAGGCGAAACTTGATAAATTATATAGAATAAAGACAAATAGTAAAAGCATCCTATGAATGAAATTTGGGGAACAAGTAGCAGAAAATAAAATCGAATACATCATTAAGAATAGGGTTTTTAAAAAAGTTGACTTGATGTATTTAATTGAATATGATTTGAAAATGTGTTTGGTAAATTATTGGAATATTATATTAAATTTGAATAATGTTTTTTTAAAAGGTTTTGAGGTTTTTTAGTATATTTTTTGAAATATTTAGATTTTTTTTACCCTTAAATTTATTAAATTAGCTAAATATCACCCACAATAAAAGTTTAAAAACTTAACAACACACACTTACTCACTTAACCACCACCCATAGTCGGCTGTCGCCCGTGGAACAACGCATGGATGGTCGGATCTGGCTGAAAACAACTAGATTTATTCTGGTCGTTTCTGGTAGATACTACTGATCATGCACCATTCCTCCATCGACGACCGATAGTGGTTGGGTGAGCAAAGGTGTTTTTGCTAAAGTAATTAAATTTTTATTTTAGTGAAATGAAAAATTAATTTGAATTTGGAAATTATTTTTCAATAGGATCAAATTTTAGATAAGATTTATGAAATATTAAAATAAATATGTATTTATACTTTTAAAAAATGATAACAGAATATGATAGTAAATAAATATGGAAACAAAAATAAACATGACGCCACCAATCCTATAATATCGCAGACATTTTCTTTCTTTTTAATATTCCTACTTATTGATATAATAATTATTAAGTATATTATTAAAAGTGATTTTTTGGATATATGAAAATTTGTCAACTTAAAAAAGATGCATTAATGTAACATTTAATGGAGTAAGATTTTTGAAGGAAACATTATGTGGGTATTGGATATCGAAACCTCCTCTGCCTCTCATTTTCATAGAAGTCCTCATAACTAAAAACGGTCCTGCTATAGAAGAATTCAATTCTGATTTGAGATAGTTATAAATAAAAATTAAATTCTACGTTATAATAAGTTATAGTCTCTTCATTTTTAAAAGGACGATGTTTCAGTAAAAAATAGAGTTTTTAATTAATAACACTGTAGTATCATTATAACACATACCAATTATACTGTAATAATACTATAGTGAACCTATAACAGTAAAACATGAACTATTTATAAAAAAAAGAGTTTAAAACGTCAAATAAAAAGAAACAGAGAGATTAATATTTTTAAATCATGTCTTAAATAACTTGATTTCACATAATAATAATCATCTGTAAATTGTAAAAAAAAAATACATGCTATGATCTATTAAAGGTGTAGCATTTTAAGATGATTTTATATATTCTTAATCCTACATGGATATATGTACTAATATTTTGAAATTATATATATCTATTTTATCAATGTTTATACGTTAGATTTAACGTGTTCTATTAATTAATTATTAATATATTATATATTTTACTTTTATATCAATTGCATCAAGAATAACTAAGTTAAAACAATTTTTTTTTTTTGTAATTACGCATATATTAAGTTATAACATTTTTATAATAATAAATTATACTATTATTTGGTTTGAATAATACCACATTTACATCATTACGTAACAAAAAATAATTAGGTAAGAGTTTTTTTTTAATTTAAAATCACTCAATCATCTTTAACCACAAAATAATGAATGATTTTCTATATCCTATATTCTTTTTTAGATGAAAAAAAAATAAAATAAAATAAATCTGTTATCGCATTTATTATGATCCCATCAATCTGATCTTTAATTAATGTATGGATTAATTAAAATTCTGGCAATGTCCATTGCTTCGTACCCATTAGCTCGACTCTTGAGTTTTGAGTAATTAAGAGTTTAGAGTTGGGATTTGGGATTTGTAAAGTGAACAATAGAAGAGAGTAATGGTTGGAAGATAAGAAATTAGGATTGTGAATGAATGCATATATGTTTTTGTCTTGATGTCTATAAAGGATATTATCTACTCTTAATAAGAGGTGTTATCTTAATAAAGGGTATTTATGAATCTAGTTCAAATATTAGTTGAGTTCAATGGTTACAAAAATTTGAGAAATTGTACGTTTGTGATGCATGCACAACACTTGTCTGATGAAATAACCCAGTGGGGTGAAGTTCACATGGGCTATAACCCATCTACATAAATCACATTAAAATCTTAATTACCTGTTTCAAGTTGAGAATGCGGCAGTGGCACCAAGATATTGAGACTAATTAATTACTAAGGGGGTCACGTGGCAATCACGTGTTTGCTCAATGCCACTACCCGTCTCCTAAACAGTGACAGATATGACTCTAGTTGAAACCGCTGGAGGCCAAAAAAGTAAACTCATCAGTCAAGAGATGCTGTTTTGCTACACAACAAACAACCTATTAAAAGGAACAAAGAAAATTTCCATAACCAGTATTATACCTACTTGAATTTACTTTACTACCCTTTCTTAATTTTCAGTGTAACTACAAACTTATATTTGCCTTTTTACCCTTTTTATTTTCCTTTGGTCCCTTAAGTTTCCATTTTTGTGCAATCAAATACAAGTCGTCTCTTCATAAAAAAAAAATAATGTGACATTAATTAAAGTTTGGATTCAATCTAGTAATTGAAAACACAAATATAATATGAATTTAAAAAGACTTTATAAATTTTTAAGTTCACCATTTAAGGAATCTTTTTATGTGTTTCTTAACTCAGTGTATTATCAAGATAGTATGATAAAAAATATGAAATCAAAAAGATACTTGATGATAATTATATAAAAATATCGTTGAGGATAAAATAGTCAATAGCCTATTTTGAAACGGTGACTGGTGACGTCATATTAAATTATACATAATATTTATAAAATCACACACCTCATACCCATTTCCATATCAACTTCAAAAAATAGAGATACTTAACTTTTAGGGAAAATGTTTCACTCTAACGAAAATACTATACAGAGAAAGCATAAATCGAAAAGGAAGGAAGACGAAAATTATGGGAGTAGATATATAAGCTACTATGTACTATCGTCAATAGCAATACAAACATATAAATAAGGTAAGATTGAAAGGTGAAGAATGTTTGATTTAGATAACTATAGAATCAATAGAGTTTTGGTTTATTTAAGCTTTATTCTAAATATATATCTCTGATATGTTTATTTTAATTTGCTTAAGCTTTATTTTAATATATATCCTAATATCCATGATATGTTTATTTCATTTCACTTAAACTTTATTTTAAATATATATTATTAACATGTTTATTTCAGTTTTATTTTAAATCTGTATCTCTGATATATTTTTTGTTAAAAAAAAAAATTCATCAGGAGAAATATGTTGAATGTTTAATTTTAATTTACATATTTTTAAATTTGTGATTTAGATCTCCTTGTGTATAGATTGGAGTATGAAAAAACAAATAAAAAAAAACCCTCCAATTTCTAAATTTCTAAGTTCATGAAGTAAAGGTTTTCTGTTTGAGATTATGAATATTATTTTATTCTCAATTAGTTTTTTCTCTTCTTATATAAAATAATTGAAGAATAATATTTTTCCACTTATCATAAAAGTTAGTAATTATTAATCAGATATTTCCTCTGCTTGATTTATGATAGAATCTCGGTAAAATATAAAGTAAAACCCTAACTTATTGAGCCTGAAATTCATCATGTGCTTTGAAATGGGTCATACATATTTTTTATTTTCAGTAAGCTTGATGGGACAATGATGTATTTTACGTATTGTTTTTATTTAATTTTTTTTAAAAGGCTTTTTTTATTTAATACTTATGTGATTTTGTAATACACCAACTACCATACTTCAATAAAGTACCTATTTTTAAACAAGAATTAAATGATAAAAGAAAACAATAATAAATTCTTTAAATCCCAATTAACATATTACCAATTATGATATAACTCAATTATTAAATACTAATTAATACCACTATCCTCCCCAATCACCAAATACATTAAAAAATTTAAACATAATTATTATCTATAGTTAATAATAGTTAAATTGCTTTTAAGAGTATCCCTTAGATTATGATATTTTTATGAAGTAAGGGCAAAGCTTTTAGTAAACCAAAATTTGAAGCACTCCCTAAAAAAAATTTAAAAAAATCTGAGATCGTGTTTGTTTAGGGAGATTTTTGTAAGTTACACTTGAAATATGAAATATCAGGTCAGCTGAATAAAACATGGATAAATAAATAAATATATTTATATATGCTTATGTAGAAGCAGCAGCATGTCTGAGTTGTGGAGTGAGTTTGTTACTAGCCTTTGTCCTCCCATCAGTTTCAACTTTCAACTCTCTTTCTCTCTCTCTCTCTCTCTCTCCAATTATTTCTTTTTCCATCACAAAGATCAGTCTAAATAATCTGTTCAAACAGTACACAGAACACTTCTCTCTTCACTGTGTTCAACTTGAAACTGTTCAGAGCTTTAAAAAAAAAAAAGAAAAAAACCCAGTACTTTCTCATTTCACTTAATTGATTAAACTCATTTGCCATTTAACTTATATTGCCTTATGGAGTTTCTTTAGATTGTTAGTGTGTGGTGTGTGTGTGTCTTCAATATGGATTTTGGGATTCTGGGTTTGGATGGTCTTGTGGTGGGTCCTGAAAATGGAGCTCCATCTTCAGTTTCAGTACCACCTGAGACTATGACAAAGGTTGTTGTTGGATCTAGGTTCTCTAAGCAAGAGAGATCCGGCTCTGGTGAAGAGGACCGGGGAACTTTAAAAATACCCAAAACTGGTGACTTCTCTTCAGCTTCCAAGGCAATGCCATTGCAACAAGGCATTCCTTTGTTAAGATCTAATCCTATTTTTTCTGCTTCTGGTGACACTTCTCGTCAACCAGGGCAAATGCTCAGCTTTTGTTCAAACAAACCAGAAATTGCTTTATTCAATAGAAGTGCTAATGCGTTTCTTGAGAGAAGCCCGCAACCCACTGTGTTACCTTACTACCACCGCATACCTCCTGCCTATCCTAGACCTGCAGGTATATTAATAATATATTTCTGTGTTTTGTTTGTTTCGTCAAAACTGTTCTGCGGGTTTTGGGGAAATGTGTGTCCAAGGGGATGGATATGGGAAATTTTTGGAGTACAAGATGAAGTTTATAGTTCTGTTATGGGGTTTTGGTCTCAGACTCTCAGTACAGTTGAAGGTCTTTTCATGGGCATTTTGTAATTTTTTTTAGTTTTTGAGTCTTGTCGAGAGAAAGTCCTGTTTTTTTTTCTTTCTTCCATCACTAGCCGGTAATTCTTTCTTTAGTTCTGGTAAAATGTTTAAAAATATAGACATGTAGGGGAAATCAATAGTACCAGCAAATGTGAGCGATTTGGTTCTCTTTGCCTTTCTCTCGTTGTGACTTTTAGCTTTATAGCTTCTTTTTATCCTGTTAAAGGTGAAATTTTCCATTACATACCATAAATGTTAAGAGACTAAGTAAGTCGGGGTATCATTTTACAGGTTATGGTTCTGGAAGTTTGAATGTAGGCATGCATGGGGCTTTTGCTGGGGTTAAAGGACCATTTACTCCTTCTCAGTGGATTGAACTAGAACACCAGGCCTTGATCTACAAGTACATTAGTGCAAATGTGCCTGTACCACCCAATTTGCTCATCCCCATCAGAAAGTCCATCCAACCATTTGGCATGCCTTATTCATCTACTGGATCTTTTTCTCCCAGTTCTTGTAAGCTTCTTCTCTTTGAAATGCTCTATACTTTGTGTTGTTAGTGTTCCCAGTTCCTGTAAGCTTCTCTTGCTTGAAATGCTCTATACTTTGTGTTGTTAATGTTATTTTTGAGTTCCTTATTTTTATTTTCGAAAATTATGTTTACTGAGAGTGGTGGTGTTTTGGTTTGTGCACTTCCGTTAAGTTTTAGAACTCATTCTGTTGCAATTGACAGGAGATTTGGAATTTGCAGTTTAGGCTTTTGATTTTTGCAGAAATCATAAAGTTTTCTGTTAATCTTTGTTTGAAAGTTTTTTTGTATAAAGCCCGGATGTAATTTAGCTATAAGGTAACACTGTGCTTGATAAAATCCATCTTCTTTCTTTTCTTCCTTTTGGCTGGTTGGTTGGTTTGTTTGTTTCCTTTCTGCTTTTATTTATTTATATATTTGTAAATTTTTACAGATGGATGGGGGTCTTTCCATCTAGGCTATGCTAGCAGCACTGATCCTGAGCCGGGGAGGTGTAGGCGAACGGATGGAAAGAAATGGCGGTGCTCGAGGGATGCTGTTGCTGACCAAAAGTATTGTGAAAGGCACATAAACAGGGGCCGCCATCGTTCAAGAAAGCCTGTGGAAGGCCAGATCGGCCATGCAGCTTCTGGGACCACTAATTTGAAGGTGGTGCCAATGACTTCCTCCGTTTCAACATCTGTGATAACCAGTGATGGTGCATCCAACAGTCTAGCCATCACCCAGCACCAGTTCAAAAACTTACAACCTGGTGCCGCCAAACCTTCTGTGGATGCCATTGTCAGCAGGTGAAGAATACGCTTTTGGAATTCGTGTTTTTTTATCTGTTTATCATTATATGCTTTGATTTTTAAAGATGATACTGCACTTAATGGTTTGCATACTTATACTCTCTTTTACCTTTTCCTTTATTATAAAGGAGATCCAATTATTTCTTTCTACTTTGGTGACAGAAACTAGTCCTAATGGTTAAGACTTAGGATTCCATGATATATTTGTAATTTTTCTGTTTCAGAGTAATTTTGATATTTGGATAAAGCAATTATGAAAAAACATAATTATAAAATTCTCTAGAGTTTAACATTTTTCTTATCTTTTGCTTTTTAATCTTCTTTTTCCCTTATTCCCTTCTAGGGATCTTTCTACCATTTATTTCTAAGCGAAGTGAATTTGTGTGGCAGAGTGCAAGATGCACGGAGTGTCTCCATGATGTCTTCCACCACCAACCTGAAATCTAATGAATCTACTTTCCCTGTTCCGAAACAAGATATTCCATTTGAAGAATCCTCTCAATCTGTGTTTGGATTTCTTTGCTCTGACTCCCTCCTTAATCCTTCTCAGAGGAGCTCATATTCGAATTCCAAAAACTATGGTGGGTCTTTTCTAGACTTTAATGACCATGAAACCCAAGATCAAAATCCTCTTCGGAAATTCATGGATGACTGGCCCAAGGACGAGTCTAATCGATCCATCCTTACTTGGCCTGAAGAGCTTAAATCAGACTGGACCCAACTATCAATGTCAATTCCTATAGCTCCAGAATTCTCATCATCATCCTCTCCCAATCGTGAGAAACTGGCTCTATCACCACTTAGGTTATCTCGTGAGTTTGATTCTACCCAAGTGGGTTTGGGGTTAAGCAATGATCTCAGTGAGCCAACCCAAAAGCTAACAAACTGGATACCGAAGTCTTGGGGAACTTCGATGGGTGGTCCCTTAGGAGAGGCCTTAACCAATACCACTAACAATGTGGGTACCTGCAAGAGTTCATCTCTTAACCTGGGAACTGACGGGTGGGATAGCAGCCAACAGTTGGGATCTTCTCCGACAGGTGTCTTGCAAAAGTCAACTTTCTGTTCACTTTCAAATAGCAGTTCAGGGAGCAGTTCAATGGCTGATAACAAGAAGACACATGATGGAGTTAGCATCGGCGATGGCTCAACCCTTCTAAGTTCCTCCTCCATTCCATCTCTGTAACCAGCAAACGACTTGAGCAAGAAAGATAGAAGTAGCTGGATCAGATTGAAGAGCTTTGCAGCAACTATGTTTATCTTATTAGTTTCTATGATTTGTTCTTCCTTCAGCCTTTTTAAAATTTACAAGGTACTGACTTTGGGCTAATCACATTGTTAGGCATTGGCCATTTAAAGTCATGAACCTATGGGTCTCTATAGTTTATGAATTGAAGTAATTTATGATATGTTTAAGTTGTTCCATACTTTTTTGTTGGTAGCGAAACATTTGGTTGTTGGAAGGGCAGCTTCTCTTCACATAATAGAGCTGTGAAATATCTGTTGATTTGTGCAGGCTAGACCCCAAAATAATGGGGTAACATTCATCATCTCAAATATAATATGTAATTTCCAAAATACATATTGATTATTGAGGCCTGGCTTGGTGACCTGGACCATAAAGTTGATATACCTCTCTCCAATCTTTTTCCAGTTGGCGGGTTGCTTCCCAGATATCAACATTATTGAATTTGTACTAAGCTATTTGGTAGATTGGATGGAGATTCCTGGACTCCGGGCAGGAGGCACTCTTGTGGCTTGCCTACCCGGCAGACCACTCGACTGCCCCCTCAGTTGTTGATAACCCTTGAGGCTCAAGAGTGGCCCAGCCACTGACAAACTTTCACCATTATGAACTACGCTTGACCTTCAGTCATTATGTTTCTAAAGACTGGGACCTATTCTCAATTGCAAATTGGACCCATAGAATGTAAGTAAAATGAAACTAGTACTGGTTGAACTATTTATCTCATGATGGTTCACAGTTCACTAATGAATATTTGTCATTTTAACTTGTTTTTCATTGCTTGTCGGTTCTGTAAAAGAAGCAGTACATATTTTCCACAACTACATAAAGTTGACAGATAAGCAAGCCCATCACTAAATTATTGAAATGATTTCTCAGAGATAAAGTTGAAATGTGAGAATAAATTTTACATTTGGGCATTATATGATCACAAAGATTAGAATAGTGCAAAATGGGATGATCGAATCTTTGAAACATGTTCTATAATTCACAGACTTTTACAAACATGATATATAGTGTCTCAAAATAGGCTGCAGGATTTAGTAGTATGAATTGTTGATATATCAATCAGAGAGAAGCAGTGGATGAAGATTCTTGCTCTTTTCCAACAAAGACTTCTGGTCCCAACTTGCAATTCTTAAACGTGAGAAAGAACCCACCCGTCCCTTTCTGTGTTAGGTAATGGTAACCTGGAGGGGATGAGTCAGAGTTCAGAAAACGATTTTTCTAATAAGAGATAATAGTATCAAAATTGTCAATGATGATAGAAGTAGTTGAGCCTGCATGGCAGCTGATTCATTGTCTATACAAACTGTGCCATTTCCTATGTGGGAAACAGGGAAAGTCTCCAATTTATGGCAAGATTAATCCACTGTCCCCAGGAATCTAATATTGATCTTGACACATTACCGACTTTGTTCCCCATTACTAATTTAGTGAGCAAGCCACATACTTCTTCCACACAAAAAAAAAAAGATCCAAGTAGAAAGAAAAACTGAGTTTAGGACCACAACCAGAAGGAGAAACTACTACAAACCAATTTATATCGAGTCCAAAATTCCATTTCGTAAGCTATAATTATTTTCGGACTACTACTATTCAACTTCTAATCATTTCAACTTAGTAATTACATTTTTTATGGGTACACAGAAGTTAAAGAGTAATTCTTTGTTGAGACAAATGAGTATAAAACAATTTCATGAAGTAATTTTCGAAAAAAATACAAAACTAGCAACAGAATCTTCACTGTTCCCCTGCTGCCCTGCAATTTAATAATTTTAGTCGCTCAACAGAACATTGTCACTGGCCTGGACAAAGATGGCCAAATAATATTTTGTAAGAATATCATTTTGAAATGAAACAACAAAGAAAAAGTTACTTAAATTTATAGGATAAAACCTCTCTATATTGATTTTGAATTCAACATTCATTTTGAACTAATAAATCTGTCTTCTTTTAAAAAATCATTTATAAAAATTTCAAAATGTTTCTTTTTACTCTTTTTGTAACAGTAAATACAGATAGATTAGACTTCCGTCAAATTCATGAAGCTTAAATAAAAATACCCAACAAACACTGTCCGAAATTACAGAACAGAAAAAAAATTATGAACTTTGAATGCTAAAAATAAAAAGTTAAAAAAGAAAGAAAAAGAATAAGATTAAAAAATTGAAGTGGGTGAACTCATATTCTATGGGTGTAAAAAGAGTCTGTCATGCATACAAGCATTCAGAACGAGGAATTATTTTCTAATCATCGCAACACCCACTTCATCTTTCAATCAAACAACAAAAAAATTAACAGTGGCTCAGACACGCACAAATTCTGTCATCAAATTAACATCTAATTGCTTTGGTCCGTGTAAAAAAACATCAAATCAGGATCGAGAAATGTAACTAGTCATCATTGCCTCTTACATCCCAAAACATAAAACACAAAATTGAAGTAAGAAAGAAGATGACACTAAAGAGAGGCGGAGAATAAGAAATGCTCTATTGCTTCATTGGTGTAAAACCCTAGGGTTTATATAAACAAAGAGAGGAGGACTACTGAAATGACATGGCTATCCTCTAGTTTCTGGGCTGTTCGCTCTTTAAGGGCTTGGGTTATTGTTTGGGCCTTGATTTCCAAA
>WYDK02118157.1:7181395-7191591 GCA_009867345.2 Toxicodendron radicans
TTGTATAACAAACCACCAAACTACTCTCACTTACGAGTTTTTGGGTGTCTATGTTATGCAACAAATCTTCACCCATCACATAAGTTTGACTCTCGAGCTCGAAAATGTGTTTTTGTCGGATATCCTGTAGGCCAAAAAGCTTATCGATTATATGATCTTAACACTCATCAATTTTTCTCAAGTCGTGATGTCATCTTTCATGAGTCTATTTTCCCTCTTCTTGCTACAGAAAAATCTTCAGATTCTATTCTTTCTCAACCTAATATATCTGATTACACACCTGATCCAACTCCACTTGACACTCCAATTGTTTCTCCAACATCTGAAACTCTTAGCCCATTACTCAATTCTTCATCGTCACCCACTTCTCCAGCGTCTTCTTCTATGTCTCCTTCTGCCCCCCCTCTTCGCAGAAGTGAACGTGTCAGACAGCCATCCAGTCTTCTTCGTGACTTTCATTGTGGACAGGTTAGTACACTGCCATCAGTTGCAACTGCAAACCAGCCATCTTCAACTAAGTCAGGTACTCGATATCCTTTAAGTCATTATATTTCCTACAATTCTTTGTCTTCCACTCATAAACACTTTGTTAATACCATTTCAAGTGTCCTTGAACCAACCTCTTATGCTCAAGCTGTCTTAGACAAAAATTGGCAAGACGCTATGCACAAGGAACTTGATGCTCTATCTACTCAAAAGACATGGTCTTTGGTTCCATTGCCTGCTGGTCATCGCCCTATTGGTAGCAAATGGGTTTATCGTATCAAATACAATTCCAATGGCACGATCGAACGTTACAAAGCTCGATTAGTTGCCAAAGGTTTTTCTCAACAGGAAGGTTTGGATTACACTGAAACTTTTGCCCCTGTAGCCAAATTGACCACTGTTCGATGCTTACTTGCTGTTGCGGCCGCAAGAAATTGGCCACTATATCAAATGGATGTGACCAATGCTTTTCTCCATGGCGATTTAGATGAAGAAGTGTACATGCTACCACCGCCAGGACTTTGTCGACAGGGGGAGAACCTAGTATGTCGACTCCATAAATCTCTTTACGGGCTTAAACAAGCTCCTCGAAATTGGTTTGCAAAATTTTCTCATGCTATTAAGAAGGCCGGATTTATTCAATCTCATTCAGATTATTCGTTGTTTGTAAAGACCAATGGCTCATCTACAACTATGGTGCTTATTTATGTAGATGATATGGTGATAACTGGAAATGATTCAGCTGCTATACATAGCCTAAAACAATTTCTTCATCAGCAATTTTGTATCAAAGATCTTGGTCTTCTTAAGTATTTTCTTGGGTTGGAAGTTGCAAGGTCCAAAGCAGGTATTGTGATCTCTCAACGAAAATATACTTTAGAAATTATTGATGATGTTGGATATTTGGGTGCTCAGCCATCAAACTTTCCCATGGAAATGAATTTAAAACTCACAAATCATCAAGGTGATCTGCTACATGACCCAGCTCACTATCGGAGGTTAGTTGGTCGACTAATCTATCTCACAATCACGAGACCAGACATATGTTACTCGGTTAATATCCTAAGTCAGTTTATGCATGCTCCTAGGAAGCCTCACTTGGATGCTGCTCTGCGTGTTATCAAATACTTGAAGGGTAGTCCTAGATTGGGTTTATTATTTTCATCAAGCAACTCTCTTACTTTGAAAGCTTATTGTGATGCTAATTGGGCAAATTGTCCTATGACAAGAAGATCAACAACAGGTTACTGTGTGTTTTTAGGAGACTCATTGATCTCTTGGAAAGCAAAGAAGCAGAAAACAACTTCAAGATCATCGTCAGAAGCTGAGTATAGGTCTATGGCAGCAGCAACTTGTGAACTAACTTGGCTCAGATTTCTATTTAATGATATGAAGGTTCCTGTTGGACCAGCATTGTTATTATGTGATAATCAAGCCGCTCTCCATATAGCAGCAAACCCGGTTTATCATGAGCGCACAAAGCATATAGAACTTGACTGCCACGTTGTAAGGGAAAAGATTCAAAATGGACAGATCATCACCAAGTTTGTTCCATCTCATTTGCAGCTAGCTGATGTCTTTACTAAAGCCCTTGGAGGAAATGTGTTTAAGAAGCTAATAACCAAGTTGAACATGTTGGATATACATGCTCCAACTTGAGGGGGAGTGTTAAGATTATGATCAGCCAATTTCTGTTTCTAAGAGATATTTCCTATTCTTAGGTGATTTGTAATCCTTCTTAATTTAGCAATTCTTTCATTCACTTTCCATTGATGTAGGATTTGTGAATATCTCTGTCTTGTAATTCACTATATATGTGGTGGCTCTGTATAAAATTAGAGAACTGAAATATACAGATGATATTTTTTTCATAACTTATTGTTATGTTGGATTTTGGTCGTCGGAATTGATCGAAATCTAATTTGGAAAGGACAATTGTGGTATAGGATCACAAAGATGTTGCAATAGATCGACAATTAATCGGAATATAAACTTTGGATGGGAAAGTGATATTTTAAAACCTTTTGAGTGGAAAAGTGTCGATAAGGCAAACCTTAGGTAGAAAAAAGTTCTGCAACATTATTTTGTATATAAATTTTTATAATATTTGTTTGTAAGCCTATCATTATTTATGATGAATATAGTAGCTAAAACATTAGCTGAAGCGAGGCATCAATGAACTTTTTGGTAAATGATAGATTTTTCTTTCTCTGTTTCTTTTTTTAAAAGAAAAAAAAAGTAAATACTTTTCTTTACTAAAGTTACTGATTTGATTTGATATGCTGGCACTTACTCAAAGCACAGCTGGCCTCCGGGGGAAACCTCCAGCTTTATGTGAAATAAAATCGTAATTAACTTTTAATTAGATTATGTTAATGTGAACAAATATCCCTTTTACAAAAGTTTAAAATCTCCGAATAAGGGAGATACGTGTTGCAGATTGTTATCTATTTAGTTAATTAATGTTCAACTCATTTAGAATAAAAAATTAATTTAGGGATATTATATTTTGTAAAAGTAATATATAAATAATTATAGTTTGAAAATTGAAACTATTAAGCCATGAGACATGGTGTGAAACTGTTAAGAAATGAGAGTTAATATCAAGACAACAATAGAACCCATGCCAATTTATTATTTTTAATAGATGATTTATTGAGTTAAATAATTACTTCTGCATAAGAAAGTTATTTGATATACAAAATTGATCCTCACTCTTACTTTCTTTACAAAAGATTCAAATAAAACTTTAGCAGCTTTAATTTTGTACTAAAAAAAGCATGTAATTTTGATATATATAAATATATATATATTTTTTGGTAAATTTAATATTAATACTAATTTTGGAGAGAACTATTATGTGTTTAATTTGAGTCAGTAAATAATTAACTTGCTTATAAAATTATTAATTGAAACTATTAATCTACAGCTAACGTATAAAACGTGGCAATTAAAAATTTCTAAAAGATAATCCAATTTCTTTATTCTCACTGCAAGGTTAAGAGTTAGACTAAACTCTAAGCAATTCCAAAGTGCTTTATTGGCATACACTTCGCTGGTAACGCATTTTTACTAGAAGACAACGCACGTCATGAACAACTTTATCCCCAATCCGCCGCCGTATTCAACCTTACTTATACATATAATCCATAAAAATACAATCCGAAACTTTCACCGAATGCTGATTATAAAATTGAAACCTGCCCAAATTCAATCTCAAATTGCGTTAGGGATAATGATAACCAACCTAACTCTAATTGAAAATGTGATTTTATTCATAATGGGTGGAGAATTGAATGTAGTACTAGTGCTAGTGCAATATATTATATGGATTTAAAGTACATTTAAAGCAATCATGTTCTTTGCCACATTTTCTTTGATTAATGTAAACATTTCAAGTATAATATTTCATCAATTATTCTTAATTTCCCCATGTTAATCGTGCTATAATTATATAGGGTAAATTACGTTTTTATTATTTTTATACAAAATAAATTATAAACACAAATTTAAATCTTAGAGGTTAAAATATGATTCATATATTTAATTTTTAAAGAGTAAAACCTATTGCCAATAAGCGATGTTTTGATTATCCAACAAGTTTATCTCACGTACTTTTGAGACTTAATTTATTATTTAGAGATTTAAATAACTTATAAATTCATAAAGTAATTGAACCAATTATATTATATTCTTAATGAAGAGAATATTGTAACGATTAATCTTGTCATTATGTACATATCTAAATTAAAATATAACACAATCATGGAAGGATCCAACTTCTTTCGGAGTAGGGTAGGGACCCCTTAGATAATGAGGTTCAAAACAAAATATTTATTTATTTATAATTCCTTAAATATAATAAAATCGATCTTGTTCATGCAACGAGAGAGCTCGAAACATTCACGCCCTCATGCATTTATAAAGAATGATTTGTCTGTTTAAATTAATTGGCAAAGCATGATTTATCATGAATTAATTGACGATTGAAGATGAGCCACTTGGCTTCATAGGCATTCGATATATTTTTGAAAGCTTTATAATAAACTTATCAGAGAAGATAAATATTTGTAAAGTAAGTTCATATGGTGTGAAATGAACCTGGAGCATGCCTTTTATAATGGTTATTTGATTTGAGATGGGTTCCAATCAATACCTACCACCAGCCACTGCAAGTCTGCTAGCAGCCAAAGTTAATTGTACTAATAACCTTTAAAGTTTTAAAGTAAACTTATTTTGAAATCTTTCAATTTAATTAGCCCCTATGTATATGAAGCTCTTAGGGTTAATCTACAAATAAGCCTACAGGCTAGCTATACGCGGCGTACATATGTATGATCTCTAATGAACAACCAGTATCAATTGTTGCAAATACGAAAAACCTTTTTTCTTAATTTTCCTTATCGAATGTGATTAAAATTCTAAATTCTTAATTACAGTCTTAAATTAGACTTCCTCTCTCTATTATGTGTAGTATATTTCAAACAGTAATGTGTAATTAATGAATCTATATGTTCTATATATAGTGTAATATCTCATTCTCTTATTAATTCTCCTTGCTCCTGGAAAGGATTCTTCATCTATATCAATAACTCGAATATTTCACTTTTGATATATAAATTCATATGTTAGCAGTCGTATTCTACTCTTGGGAGTAATGAATGGTCAATTTGATAACTATATAAAAGGCTGAACTATAGAGTATCATTCTCTCATTAGTTATTCAATAAAATTACTTTCAATCTATTTTCGTATTCTTGTGGAATAAGGGTTTGACAACCATTTTATAATTTGGAGTGAAGACTGCAGACTCGTCATTATCTCATTGTTTTTCAATAAAATTTCAATATATTTTCCTTAAAACTACGCAAGAGTCAGTGTTTATTTTATAAGTACTACTATATGTATAAAGAAGTCTTACAAAATTTTTTATAGAAAGTGATGTGATAGAAAATGAATAAAAAAATGAATATAATGAGTTTGACCATTTGTATTATCTCTTCTATTCATTTTTTATCATATCACTTTATATAAAAATATTTGTAAAATTTCTTTGTATATCTAGTATTACTATTGTTCTTTTATACCCATTTAATTCTTTGTGTTTCCATGTTGTCATGAACATCCAAGTTTTCAATGTAAGTTATGGTTTGATCAATTGAATTATATGCTTAAAAACCTGAGTACTTAATTAAGTAATGGAGTATTGATCATACTTTCCAAAATTTAAACATGTGATTATTACGGTGAAATGTTATATTAGTCACATGCAAGGATTAGTCAAGTTACAAATTGTATATTACTTATGAATGTTATACATATAGCTACTGATGAATGTATTGGAAAGAATGCATGAATTGAGGAATCAAAATAGAACTCGATCCTCAAATATTACATTTCCTTCATTATACCGATTTCTTCTTTATTGTAAATATTTTATTTCCAATATGTTACATTCTTTTCTTGGATAAATTCACAACAATTGCACATGGAAATAAATAAGAAAGAAAATACAAACTTCTTCTTTTCTTCACTTCTTGTATTTGAGCTTTCTCTGGTAAATTCCGCCTTCTTTAGCTCAAATCCTCTTTACAGAATGAGATATATTACCAAATGAATGATGATCGTTATATATATATATATATCTACGAGAGAAGATGAGTAGCAAATTGTATTAAAATAATATGCGGGGAATATCCATTGCCTTCCTAGTTGCACATTAGCATAGGTCACCAAAACACAGCACAAAAGCTTTAGAATTAAAAATGGCACAGCCTATAATTATTGATTATTAAATCAAAACTTTCATTGTAGGGTAGTAAAAATGGGGGTGACGAATGCCTCTTTTTCAATTTTACATATAGTAAAAATGGGGTGACGAATGCCTCCTTTTCAATTTTATTATGTTATAATCATAGATATGCTAATTGGATTTCGTTCTTAATCACATATTGTGGCCGCCCTTTTCTCTCCTTTTTAAGGATGAGATCACTAATCAATTTATTATTATACACTTAAACTTGCTTAATTGATTGATTATAAAAAAATAAATAAAAGGAGAGAGAGCTGTACTTGGTTGGTTGATTGATTAGAAAGAAAGTAAGCAAGATTAATTCGCTGCTTGTGACAGACTCCTAACCATGACTTTCTTGTTATTTTATTACGATTTTGCCCTTGCATGACAACTACTGTCAACTAATTATTGGTTTTTAAATAATGGAAACAGAAGTGGAATTGTACGCCAATAACCTTAATTAATTAAATTAACCTGTCTTTATAGTTTATACGATCCCAGACGACACATTATCCTTCAAATAATGGTTTATGTAATCTGATATTTATTTATGAATGAAGGGTATTTCAGACATTGCAAGTCCTCCAAAGCCAATGGAGTTTAATTATTATATTATTATATCCCTCATCATTAAATTTAAACACGGCATTAATTTGATATTTTGAAATTTTGGCAGCATTTCCCTGTAATTTTTAGTGGCTTGCAGACTGCATTTTATATAGACGAAAGTGGAGCTAAAACTAACCACATCTTTTAATGCTAACAACAAAAACAAAACAACAAAACTAATGCTTTCAAAAACAAAACGCTGACTAATTTTTTACACAATAATAATAATAATAATAATAACAAAAGCCCCGGTTTACCAAAAATGACCGAAAACCCCATCTTTACTTTTAATAGCTAATTTTACTTACATAAACGAGAGAAATTAAGACGACTCTTTGTTCTTGTTTTAGATTTTAGTGGAACCTTTATTATAGTTAAATTTATGTGATTAATGATGGGGTTTGTTCACTCGTGACATTACTGCATGGCCATGCAGACGTAAACTGTTGGAGTCGCCGGAACACCAACAATTCCTGTATTTCCGACAGTTTACGTCGGAGCATGCTATGCTCAGACCGGAGCCGATCATTGTCCGTTCTTACATGTTGACAATGATACAAAACAAACTGCAACCGGTGAGTTAGTTCCCGGTTCTCCATCCTAAGGCGGTTCACCTGGTTCCTTAGGTTTTCTAAATGCTTCTGTTTACGCATGCGTGACCTCCTGGCTGACTCCCGGTTCGATATCATGCGTCTTTGCTTCCGCTCGTCGATAAGAGACGCCGGAGGGTTTGGTTCATCGGAACCTGAGTTTGAGTTGGTCTGTTTCCGGTTCGTTTCCTCGGAACTGGAACTTGAAACCAAAGGTTTTGGGGGAGATGACTGGGTTACGGCTGAAAATAGGTCATTGTCCCACGGGGTGAACCCATTTTCAAAGGCCGGAAAGTGATTTCCGATCACCGGCTCCGATGGGAACATCGCTGGAATAGCAGACAACATGGCTCAAAAAGGGAAAAGAGGAAGGAAGGAGGGAGAAAGGGAAGAAATGCAGCGTGGGGGGCTCATATTTATGGAGGAAATGATGAGCCCACGTGACGTGTGTAGAATACGGCTTTAAGTGTATTTTGATTAAAAACCGTAAGCGTAATTATACGGCGTATGCGTACATTTTTTAACTTTTGAGTCAGGTGGCACTATGGTGGGGTTGAAGTGTTGAGTTACTTTTTAAAGCGACATTGCGGATGACATAATCAAGTGGGTCCCTATCCTAGCTTACTCATGAAGAAACAAAATAGATGGACCTACAATGGACATGTGTCGTTGGATGATAAGGTAGGGTTGTGGGAGCCAATAGTTTGGAGAGTTGGTGATGTAGAGAAAAGGTGTGAAGCTCGGCTCCGGTTCAGTGTGGTGATGGGCATATATCAAGCCGGTGTGTGTTCAATATTGATTGAATATTATAAAGTGAGGTTGAATTTTCTTTTTGTTTTTTGGTTAGCAAATGAAAGTGATGGAGAATGCGATGTTTTATATCATGGTCATGGCGCGCATGCTACATGCCATTGCCCACTCCATCAATAATTGTTACAACTCTTCCAATTCCATATTTATATACATTTTGTTCATAATCAACTGTCAAGAGTCTCACGACCACAAGCAAAGCATCTTATGATATTAAACTTGGATTTTGAACGTTTGATGATTTCGAATATCTAATTTAATTATGTTATGACTATTAATATAATGTACTATCAAAATCTGCTCACTTGGGGATTTTTATTTTATTTTATTAACGGTGTAAGTTGAGTTCAGTTAGATGTTGCCACCAAAATATAATGAAAGATGTTTAGCTATAGTTATATAATACATAAGACATTTTAAATTATTATTTGTAATTAATTAATTAATTACTATCCAACTTGGTCTTGAAGGAAGGGAGTTGTAATTCTTTAAAGACATTGATCATTAAGAGAATCTATAGACTACTAGAATCACTGTTAGAAATTGGAAAAAGCAAATAAATGGTCAGCACGAGGCCGGCCGACACTTAAAGGTGTTGCCCTAATAGCAAAAATATGGGCAAAAGGATACTTGTGTTTTTCTCTTTATTTAATTTATTATATATTATATCAAATTAAGAAAATTTCTTGCATACTTATCCATGCAAGCACGTTAAAAACCCATTAAATATTTGAATGAATTAATTAATTAGTTCAGAGAATATTCTTGTGTTTGTAATTGTAGCTAGCAAAGCTGCAACGGCTATTTAACTCCCATAATTCTGTATACAAAAGCATTGGATTAGATTTCAATTGAGCTGGCTAAAAGCTATATATGCATCCCCCACTCTTGTTCGTTACAAAAATTTAAAGATCGAGTAGGCTCCATGTGAAAGATGCCCACTTTATAAAGATGTCTTTGTCTATTCTTTAAGAGGACACATTAAAGAAAGCTACTAATAAGCCATTTAAGCTTCGGTGGAAAAAATGAGAAATCTCTGAAATTTATAAAACTGGGTATTTTGTTGCAGAGTGGGTTGCTTGCGATGAATATATATAGTAAAGATGAACATGGGAGGCAATTGATCCATGTTGAAGAAAGAGATTAAAAGTGAACAGGTCCAATTATATATAATATATAGTTTCAAAGGGTAACTTTTGCTTTTGCTTAGCCTTAAAATTGATGGACAAGAACAATCCAATTAATTCTTCGCCATATTTATCATCACAAGATATTGGATAAGTATATATTCCCAGGACTTTATACACATATGATCGGATTGGTTTTTTTTGTAGTCAATGATGCCAAACCCACTTTCATCAACACCACATTTTAGTTAATGCTTTGAAATTGTGAAGCAGTTCTTTTGAAACATGATTTTATCTACCAATCTCTTCTCGACATTTTGTTCATCTTATTAATTGTTATGTTATTTTCTACAATATAATAAAGTTATAGCATGACCTTTATGCTTGAATAGGGTTCGAAAAGATGAAATAAATTAAAACTAAATGGATCATGACTTGATAAATGAAAACTAATATATAAATAAGATCAGATGAACAATAAGGTCAAAAAGTTAATGTCGAAGTACATTAATATCCTTAATTAAGATTAGATTTTGTCACCATAATCATTATTGAGTAATATTATATATACAACATTTTTCATCTAATTAATAATGTGTGGCAAAAGATGATTTGGTGAAAGTTTATTTTTAATTTAAAATCAATCAATCATTTTTTGTCACATAATACTACATGAGAAATGTTGTATGAGACTATTGTATGTATAATTATTATATTTGATCATGATATAAAGTAGGTCTCTTAATGTTCTAATTTTCATGATTTAAGTGATCTGACTTT
>WYDK02118157.1:7282243-7296171 GCA_009867345.2 Toxicodendron radicans
AAACATTATCTGCTTACTAGTTCCACTATGTCATAGAGTGCATTGGTAGGTCAACCTAGCAGCGCTCCTGTAGAGACTAGGAAACACACCCAGGATGATGATTCTTCTTAAAAAACACTGTTAAGTGGCCTTTGATCCATAGCTTCCTGTCATGGTTGTTCTTCCATTGAAACAGTCCCTGCCAGACCTGCACAAAAAAACTGGAAACAACTTGAGTAGTTGTGGCAGTAAAAGGTAGCTGCCATTCTCCCTCAGAGATTTTTAAGGTCAGTTTAGCTATCCCTTCCAGCCACAAAATAAGAATCCAGTAGTCCCTCCTTTTGGCACCAACAAAGGTACCCCTATAAGTCCAGCTCTCCTTATAGTCCTTGAAAGGTGTTCTTTGATTAACGAACTCTTTGGGCAGATCAAACTCCCTCACCAGCTGCATTTTGTTTTTAAGAATAATGCTGGTATCAACATACAATTCTGCACTTGTTGTACTAGCAATCCAGACCACAACATCAACAGAAGCTATACAATTACCAACAGTCAAGTCAGCATAATTAAAAATTCTCTCTATATTGATAAAGAGGGGAGAGAAAAGAATATTTCTACAGTCACACAACCACACCATCCTGGCAACAGACCAGTTATAAAAAAATCCTAATTTTATTGCTATCTGAAAGAATAGACATCTATGGCCAAGTACAGTTATACTGACCTATTTATTTGGCTGGATTAAAGGTTCATTGCCTATGTATCTTCCTCCTCTTTTTTCTTTTTTCCTATTTTCCACCTCCTAAAGAAAAAAATCTAAAATATCATATATTCATTTCACTGAACATGGACTAAGATATTTTTTTTCCTCCCGCATTTATCTGTTGATTTATATTTGGTTAGCCATTTATGATCCACATCCACCATACTGTGATCAAAAGAAGCTCCATTTATGTTTAAGATTTCAGACATTTTTGGTCACTAATTAGTCAGGCCCTACACCCTTATGTGTTAATTGTTTAGTAAACAATTATTTACTTTCTGTCAAGCCTATTTGTTGAATCAACTCTTCAGACTTTTATTAAAGATCAAATTTTGAATTCTGGTAATTAATGCTAATGTTATTCACAAAAAATCAGGTGGCTAAGGAGAGTGCTGATGTAATTATTCTGGATGACAATTTCTCTACAATTGCAACAGTGGCCAAATGGGGACGTTCAGTTTACATAAACATTCAAAAATTTGTGCAGTTCCAGCTGACGGTTAACGTTGTTGCACTAGTTGTTAATTTTTCTTCTGCTTGCTTGACAGGTGAGAAAGCACATAAATATTGCATATTTTCAGCTTGAATTTAAATATTCCAACTTTTTGTTCTGCGTAAGAAACCGCTTCTCATTCCTGCTTATGTTTTTGTGTTGAGCCATGCTTCAGGGAGGGCTCCCCTCACAGCTGTTCAACTATTGTGGGTCAACATGATCATGGATACACTGGGAGCACTTGCACTTGCAACAGAACCTCCAACTGATGAGTTAATGAAGCGTTTACCAGTTGGGAGGAGAGGAAATTTTATCAGTAATGTCATGTGGAGGAATATCTTAGGGCAGTCAATTTATCAGTTCACTGTGATATGGTTGCTTCAGGCATATGGAAAAGCAATATTTTCTCTTGATGGCCCAGATTCTAATATAGTCTTGAACACACTTATATTCAACGCATTTGTCTTTTGCCAGGTAACTTTCTCTGAAAGATTTCTTTAGCACTCTTTGCATATTGTCTCCAAGTTGGCCTGATTTATGTTAACTGGTAATTGATGATAAGACAAGTTTTAGTAAGTCTGTAAATTATGTTACACTTGTTCTAGGTTTCGGAAAATCAGCCACTTATTTGTTTTCAGATTTTTCCATGAATTTTTTTTTTACAAGGTTTGCTGATTTGGTCAGTCCAAATAATCTAATATATAGTCCAGTTCTATCCACTTTAGGCTTCCAACGCAGCTTACATGCCTATTGACTAATCTTCTTCATATGTATAAAATGCTGCTGGTTTGGTTATTGACTTGCATAGTATTTACAAAATTTTCCGGAAAGAAAAAGGGGAAAAGAAGTTATCACTTCTTGGATACAAAGTATCACCTGCAGTTGAATTTATACTCCTTTAGGTCATCCAGTTCTCTGGTTTTCAGTAGCTGATGTTCTCTGTAATTACATGATAATCTAGATGGATTGGAAGCTTTAAGATTCTTTCACAAACACTTCCATAAAAATATAGTTTATTTTTTACTTTCTCATAATTTGAATTGTTATTTCTGCTTTTTGGCTTAAACATGTCAGAATTCATATCACATATATACTATATATTCAATCAATTCTAAAATTTCAATGAGAAGATTTGAATTTCAAGTTAGTGATGTTTCCTCTTCTACCTCATGAAAACTTCTAGCTCATATAGAATTCCCTGGTTTCATGCTGCAGGTCTTCAATGAGATAAGCTCGCGTGAGATGGAGGAAATTAATGTTTTCAAAGGCATACTGGATAACTATGTTTTTGTGGCCGTCCTCGGCATCACTGTTGTCTTCCAAATCATAATTGTTGAGTTCCTAGGCACTTTTGCCAATACAACACCTCTCACGTTCTCACAGTGGTTTGTCTGCCTATTCATCGGATTCTTAGGCATGCCGATTGCAGCTGCCTTAAAGAAGATCCCTGTGTAAACCTCAAATCACAGTAAGAGGCCTATGTTTCATACCCTATCAAAGAAAATCCCTCTTCTCAAAAATGGCAGATTAATTGTGTAGTAGTTTACTAGTAGAGTTTCTTCTGATTTCATGTCTATAATTTGGTCAAGTGCATGTAAATCTGGAACATCATAAATTGTTAGTGGGATCTCATTTTTTTCATTATTATTTTATTTGCTTAGCACTGAACTGAACCTATTATCTCACTGACAAGATGAAGATGCTTCTAATATCTTTTCAGCATCTTCTAGTTCAAGTTTATAGCAAATGAATTATCTCCCTGATTAAATGTAACTATTTCCTTTTAGTGGTGATTTTCCCCCTTCTTAAGTTTCTCGTAATTCTGTCATTTTAAAGTATTGAGTAATGCTTTTTATAACTAGTCCGTTACATTCAACAAGTGGACTTTGCATATCTTGGTAGCTAGAACACTTTTCAGGATCAACTTCCAACATCAAGACCAACAACTGGAGAATTTATAGTGTATTATATATACATACAATGATACAAACGCACAGGGACTTTTTATTTACAGTTAAGATATAAATTCCTCATTTAATTATTAATAGTCAAATGTGACAAAATGCTTCATCTATTAAGATTCCATCTCTTCTTCCGTCATAGAAAACCTTCCAGTTTCATAAACATGATACATCCAAATAGGTTCAAGCAACGCCTTGGCACTATTTAGTTTCTGCTTTTCATCTTCATCACATTGTTTTTCAATTTCTTTCTCAATCAGAGGATAAATATCAGCCAGAGAAACCAACATCATGTAAAGCCCACTCCACTCCCTGTCATCAAGTCCTACTAACCTCACACATACAAAGTGTAGAAGTCCCAATACCAACCCAAAGTCCTTCCTTTCCAACCCAACTACACAGCCAGACAAGAGAGTAACCCCAATTGCATCCAATATCAATATGCTTTGATTTCCTTTCAGTAATGAAACTATCAGTTCCATAAGTTTCTTCAGTTCAGGAAATTCCTCTGGTTCTGAAACTCCGGTGTCATCTTCTTCTAAACTATCTGTACTCATTTCATTCACCCCAATCTTTGCTAAAATCAAGATCCATGACGGGAAATGGAGTTTGATATGATCAGATACAGTAAAGCACATTCCTTCTGCTCCACTCTGATTAAATATGCACCAAGATCCTAATGCCAAAATCAGATCAGGCAACCAAGGCTTTGCTGCTACAAAAAGACGTGCAGCATAACCAGAACCCATGTGCAATTCAATTGAGCTAATAAGATCAAACAGGTCATTCACAAGATCAAAAACTTCTGCAGTAGGTCTTGAAGCTTCACTGCTATTTCTAAGGACTAGATTGATTAATTTGGCTGCATAGCTGAAGGAGATCTTCAGACACTGAATAATTTCTCTTACATCCTCATCCTTAATCTGCAACGTATCTTTAGATTGTTGCCCTAAAGCAGAGATAATATATTGTACAAAAGCTGATGTAAACTTTAAGCACCTTCCTTGGACGTCAGAAACAAAACCCGTTGCAGTGGAATCAACAATGAACTTGAGTACTGCAGTAAGAATCTTCACGTTATTCAAGGATATCCTTTGGCTGGTGCAGACAGATCCTGCATAAGGTCAAAAATTATAGTTTTCAGTTCTCAGAATCGCAAATGTTGGAGAAACAGGAACTAAGGGACATTTTGACTCAATGTTATTAGCAGAAGATAGAAGATCTGATTTTACTAAAGCAGGTGTTTAAAACTTATTATTTCGCTTCCGTGAACATTGTACAACGGTTGGGAAAACTGAAACGGTAATAAGTTAAATGGATGACAAACACCAACGTTCCCAATGTACTCTAACCACAAACCTCTTCAGAATTGACAAAAGCTACCTCCTAGCTTTTACCTTTTCGACTGAGTAGTGAAAAGTTGGACTCCTTTCAAGCAAATTTACACCATTTTTTTGGAAGAAAAAGCTAATGATCTTTCCTAGATCATCAACCGAATCATGGACTTATATGAACACTCTTGGCTAGCAATCTGGTGGGGAAACCAAAGCTTATTCTCTAGTCAAAATAAAAGATATTCCAAACCATACAAGCCCATGTACATGACAGAGATGCAAGCAATTTAGAGTATCATTACATAGTTGTTTTAGTGTTGTCGAAACTAAAACACTACTTATCTGCTCCATCCACAGCTTGCTTGTTAATTCTCTACATATAAGTGATCCCAGTGCTTAAAGTAGTTTGGACCACAGACGCTTTTTTGAAGAAAGTGACAGTATACCACTCAGGATGAGATGACATTTAAAAAAAATATATAGATGGTATATACAAAGTCAATCAAGTCTAAATCAATATCAAGCAATGTTAGCTGAAAATCCACCTTTAGCTATCATAGGAAGAAGTATAATAAATAAAAGATGTTTTCTTTTTGTATCAAGCCACAGTTAACTTAGGTGTCTAAAGCACTTCTCAGTAGATAACATAAGGTACCTTGAGAACTAAGATTTAGGCATGCATTTGGTGATCTGAGAATATTTGCCGTCACCATAATTACTTACCATCAATGTCCATTTGAGTTTCTTCTCTGACCTTTCGTGTACGACTTTGAGCCACCTTGCTTTTGTCATGATTAGAGTTTGAAGATAATTTGCCACAGTTTCCAGAATCTCCTGCTCCAAACAATTTGTCTGTACAGTTAAGCAGGTGATCCATTGCCTGGTCCAGCATTGTCTGCAAAAAGAGAAGGATGTCAAAGTCAGGCATCCTCCAGTGAGAGTTTTCCCCTAAAGCCAAGCTAAAAGCTGTAATTGTAATGATAATACTGACAAATAAATGTTTGCAGTTTCAAAGCACAGCTTATTACAAAGATAAAACCTATGATCCAGTATTTGATTTCATAACAATGTGGTTGTGGCAGATGTAAAATGGAAAGGTCTCCCTCCAGTTTAAAATCTCGATTTTGACTTAAACTCAAACTGCATTTATCACTATGACTTGGTTAACAAGAGACTGGAGGACCAGATTGTAGGGCCAATGATAACTAGAAATCCTAGTTTCACTCAGGAGAGAATATTACAGATATCATATAAAATAATAAACCAGCCTATACAAGCTTCAAGCAAGACTAGCATAAGACCTACATGAGCTACCAGTAACTTTGCCAGAGTTGAGCTAATCACCAGCCTTCCAGGAGAGTCATGCAGTGTTAATGCTGGTTAGACTTCTTTGGACCTCCAAGTGCAAAATTCTTAGCATATATACAGTGTTAATGCCCTTCGGCATTTTTGAAAACCAACTAAAATTAGGTCTAGATACTATTTAAAACATTTTTTTTAAAGTGATCTAAAGACAAAAATTTACTCAATTCAATACCCAATTTGTATTTGCAAAAAAAAAATGTAACTATTTAAAATGAAGCAAGGGTTACACTGATTCTAGCAAGTTTTGATGCACTACTTCTGAAAATCAGCATTATTTTCTCTTATGGAAACACACCAGAGAAATGAAAAAATAACAAAAGAATCCAAGTAAATGATAAACAGGCACGCAATTCCAATAAGAACAAGTCTTTAAGAAGTAATGCGAAAAAAGTGCCACATTAGAACCACCAGTGGTTGGAGCAAAATGTCAAATGCAATAAGTATAGGTATTGGGGGCTTGTACCATAAAGAGTATGGAATTAAAAAAAAAAACAGCAAGAAGAATACCACTTACCTCTGAAATTGATCTTGAAGATTCAGTTCTATTATTCTTCTTGGAACCAGAATCATTCGTACTACTCATGCCAGTATTTTGAAGAGCCAGTTGCAGAGCAACAGCAGTATAAGCCAAAACAGGATATGCATCCATATATTCACAATATATGCTCTGCACAATACTAACCTCAGAAATGACCTTTAAAGCAAGAAATGACTGTTCTAAACTTTGAGACCCTAAAATGGCTTTCCTGGAGTCCTCAGAAGTGAGCAAGTCTTTTATTTGCCAGGCTATTCCAGCAGCAGTTGAATAATCCTCCTCAAAACTGGATGATCTTTTCCCGCTAACATATTTCCACTTGGCAGACATTTTGACTGAGGATTTATATTTCTTTCTTTTTGCAGAGGAAACACTGTGTTTGGGTATCTCAGTGTCAAACTTAACATGGCAACGATAGGCTACTTTTTGCAAAAGTGTTGTTAGAGCTTCAAATACATCATCAAAGGCATCAAAACACAGCAATAGCTTGTGAGCAGACCTCACTTCGGCTTGCCTTTCCTCATCTTCAAATAATCCCCTACAATTACTGACTAGGCCCATGCAATCTTTAAGAAGCCCAGCTACATTATCGGGACGAAGGGTGGAAGCAATGTCAAATACAGAAGATTGAGCACGCCTGGTAGGTGCAGCTGCAAACAAGCTCTTCATGGTATTACCGGCAAAAAAAACTTTAAGGTCATCCTTGTAACATGGCTCAGTTGATATGCTATTACAAAGGTGGGCAACAGCAACAAGCAAACCCTCTACTTGATTCGCACCCAGCTTATCTTGGGACAACACCAAATTGATGAATACTCTGACAAGTTCGACAAGAGACTTAAGAGGCGCCCCTTCTGACACAGCAAATTCACAGAATCTTGCACCAGCTACAGAAGACCTTTTCAAAAGTGTCAAACAACGAGTGCATGCCTCTTCAATATTCATTCTTGAGGGAAAGTATGACGGCATTAGCAGTCTTGTTATTTTCTGAGCAACCTGAGATTGGTCATTCACAAGTGTAGATAGCAAGATATCTAAGTTAACCACCTGCAGATAATACAAAGAAAATATCAAGCAACTGTCCTACAAAAAGGCATCAGAAATGGCAAAAAGTTTTAAGAGTAACCCAAACCTTGTTAAACTGGAAATTCCGAATATCACAGAGCAGAAGGAGCAGATCCGCCATAGCAAGTCGCACAGAAAGAACATTATCTTGCATCAAATGCCCCAATCTTGGTAGAAGTACTTTCAGAACTTCATGAGAGAGAGGGTTGCCAAGCAAATAAATGATGCCATTCAGTGTGGAAAGTCTAACTTCATTGCATATATCATGCGAAACATCACCTAAAATTTTTGTAATTATTTTTGTAATGCTTGATGAAGGAATAATTTCCCAAAACAAATGCAGTATGCGACAACAGCCTTCCACTGCAACAACTCTTACATCTGGACTATCATCCATAAGCAACTTTTCCAATATATAGAACTGCTTATCAAGCAATGTATCTTTAACCTCTTTTGTGGCATCAGGATCTTCAAGAGGGAACAAGTCCAACAGTAAATGCAATGCATTTTGACGAACATTTGAATTTGCAACCTGTCAAATAACCCAGCAGCATGCACTTGTCATATGCATCCAGAACAGCTGAATAATAAATTGGCATATCTAAATAATCATGACAATCTTTTCTTTTTAAGACGTCTGTTAAAAAAATAGGTTTGCAAGCAAATAGGGACACATCAAAAGTGCCAATCTGTACCGGTCACTTGTATGAACACATATATGACAATTAACCCTCAGCAGCTGTAATTAATGTATAACAATTATGCTGATATGCAGTACTTTGTCAACCAACTTTTGTTTCCCCTCATCATTTCACAATTGTGATTCTTCAACAAAGAAAATTTTGATTGCAGTTAATAAGGTTTTTAATGTTATGAATTCACACACACATTGAATAGTTATGTCTTCATGATAACTGTTAATTGATAAGTGACTCTAACAGACTTTTCAGAAACAAATGCCGTAGTGGTGACTGTTGATAGTCCAAATGAAACATGATCAAGAGCATACTTGGAGACTTGCAAACCAAGGTGTGCTCAGAGTAAACCTGAGTAGCCAAGCCTTCCAACAATTATAGAAGTACTGCCCCAGATATACTCAAAAGAAAACCTAATTGCTAGCCCATCCAAAAGTCAAATTTTAGAACCAGAAAAGCAAAAAATGCTCAATAATTCAAAGATGATCATGACTGCAAATATATAACGAGACTAATACTACACAAAAACTTCAAACCTGAAGCGACCGAAATATTACAGGCTCAGCTAACTTGAAAAGCATCTTTTCAACACCATGAGTAGTCCTCTGATTAATAAACCCTCCCAAAACCCTCCTAATGGAAGCTGCAAACTCCCGAGAACTTGCATGTATAGCCCCCTCAACCAAACCCTGCAAAAATCCATCTTCAATCTCCTCCCTAAAACTCTCATCAACCCCTTTCCAAGCCCTGAACAGCACATCTCCATAAGCCTCCAACATTGACTTTCTCCCAAATGGTATCTGTGACTTTATCATTGCCAATGCTTCTTTAAAAACTTGCCTACTCAATCCAAATATAAACGCTAGAAACTTCCTCCCGTCCTCAGTCTTCAAATACAAAGGCGAAATCACGCAACGAATTAACAATAATTTCAAATCTTCAATGCTCTCATCATCAAAATCAAACAAACTAAACGCGTCACGAAGACTATAAACTCTATGCACATCAACTTTCTTTTTCAAAGTCAGTGACCGTGAAACTAAAAACGGTAGAAACTGAGTAATCAGCAATTCTTTCCCAACCAAATCATCCTTCCACCAGGTCTCGCACAAACTCGCAATCTCCAAAGATAAAACCAAATCCAACTCGAAAAGAATCAAATTATCATGCAATAACTGTGCAGCTGGCAATAAATCTGAAGAAGAGAACACGTGTTTTGGATGTTTTAAGCACAACGCTACGATGTGCGCGTAAATCTGAAGGTTCTCGAGCATTTTCTGTTTCTTGTCTGACGTATTATTGTCAGTACCGTTGACATTGTCTTGTAGACCAGTAGATTTTGTTGTTCTTGAAGATCTACGGAGCCGCTTTGTGGGAGGGGATTTGACGGGATCGAGGTCTGTTTGGTTCTGTAACCACTGAATTGCGTGAGACATCGAATTGTAAAGGGATTGGGGGAGAGAGTTGGTAAAATTTGGGGAGGTTGTTGAATGAATTAGGGTTTTAAATTTCTGTTTGGATGATTTCAGGGTTTGTTTTGTGGCCGAGTTTAGGAATTCTTCGGCTGAGGATTGTAGTGATGAACGAAGTCGCTTCTCCATGGAATTAGTGAAGTGTTTCCGGTGATTTTCGAAAGTGTTTTCTTTTCTGTTCTGAACTGAGTTTTGAGAGGTTTGGGAGAGAGGAGGGAGAATGAACGGTCACATTTTTCAATTTTGAGGAGAGTAAACTTACGGCCTGTCATGGAATGAGATATGACAGTCTAAGTAAAATGGGTCAAAGATGTTTGACTTTTGAGATTCATTGGCTGTGATTGGTTTGTCTTAGTGAGGTGAAAACTTAGTACATGTAGCTTTGAATAGTGTAAAATTTCGAATGGGTTAGTGGCGCCGAGCTGAATTCTGTAAAAGATCTTTGTATTGTGGGGCAGAAGACGAGCCCAAGTTGAGTTGCCATGTCTGGGCCGGGTTTAGTGGACCTATTTCTTGGATATCACCGAGAGTTGTGACCCACAATCGATAGGAACACCATTGACCTACTCAATTCTATTAATTACATAAAATCTTGCTCCAAGATGCTTATAATGGAATTAAAAGACAAGATTTTATGTATAACTGTAGGTAGGTATTGGAACAATTTAATAACAAACCTGATAAAGAGTATAGCTATGGCCTATAGGTAGTAATGAATTTTGACAGTTGCATAGAAGATATGAAGTGGCAAATCAACCTGGGGTGGACTTATTTCCTTTAATAAGAAGAACATATTATGTCAACCTTGGTTTAAGGTAATGTTTGTTTGCCTAGCAAAATAAAAATTTACTTTTGGGCCTTCTCTACAGTACTCTAGAGATCCAAACAACTGAAATTGTTTGCTGTGATGAATCATATAATTGGGCATCTGAAATTCAATCAAGTTTTAGCCCAATTTTACGGATTGGTCATTATCACCATCACTGTTTTCCCAATCAAAATCAAACTTATTTGCATAGACATACTTTCACCTGCCCATTTTTCCTGCAAACACAATTTTTTTTTTCGAATGTGGTATTTAAAATTAACATCACATTTGAATATAATCTAGAAGTGAAAATGAAATAATCCTTTAAATCCTTGCAGCTTAATCATCAAAATCAGAGCTGGAACGATAAGGTTTTGATTTGTGAACAGCAACAACATTATTGCAGTCCTACTGTTAAAAACACCCTGTTTTCTTTTCATTCCAAGCACCATTTCCTTTTCATTGTTCATTATAAACATAAGAACAATTAATCTTAACTGGGAGATTGTCATAAATGAGTGAGGAGGACCAATGGAAGTATGAAACACACTTTGATAAGACTGGTAAAAAAGAAAATGGAGCATGGCTCCATACAAATGCCAGGGTCCAAGGTAGTTAACTGTAGCCGAAATATAATGTTGTATTATGCCAGACTGGATAACCTAAGAACCCCATGAAGGCATGTGGAAGGGTGGAGCCTTCTGACACCATTTGCCTATGTATTTCAGTCCCCTACACCTCCACTCCACCTCAATACAAACCTCTCAGAATTTCATTATGTTACCTTGGGGCCTACTCCATCAATGGAAAAGCAAGCAAATATCTTCACCATTCTTTTGCGTTTATGAAAACAGTGGCTAGGGTTCATTATAGGTACCTGATTTGACAAAGATTTCCCTTTATTTGATGACAATGTTTACTAATGGTTTATTTTAGATTATGTTGGAAACTGCTAGGAACAACAGGGGAAAATACCTAGCTATCTGGTCTTATCTTTTAGGAACAAATTTCATTTCACATGAAGCTGTTACTTAGTATAATCAGTCTCTTAGATTCGGTTAGTAGACTATCTAATCAACCATTTTAACACAATTTGAGTTGATTTTCAACTTGCATTATAATCAGTTTGAGTAGAAAAACCCTTGATTCACAAAAGGATCTTTTGGGGCATTATGGCCCCATAAACAGTGCAATGAGAACAGTGAAAAGGGAGCTTCATACTAATCAAAAGGAGCCTCCTATATTCCAGGCATATCTAATCACATTCACCTTTACATACTTTTTCAATGGCCCAAATGCAACGCAGATGTATCAAATCAAACAAAAACAATTTTTCATTCCTAGCTTTCACCCTTTTGAAAGACATAGGAAGCATCCCAAGCCCCCATCAAAATGTAGGGTTACAAGTGATGTAGACAATAGGTAAATATTCTGCCACAACGAAAAAAGCGGGAAAAAGAAAGACAACAAACTGAAAGAAAAGTGGGTAAGATAGTAGTAGCTTTCATCAAAGCAAAACACTATAAAGAATTCCTATTGACAAACTGTTTTTAATGGCCTTCTAGCACTCTTGGCCGCTCTTCTTCCTTAATGGTTTCTGAACCTCCTTACTTCTTACTGTAGGCTAAAGCTACCCCTTTTTATTTATTTACTTTCCCTTTTCTTCATCTTCGGGTTGTCACTAGCTGAAAACTTTAGTTTTAGTATTGGAAAATGAAATCCCAGTCATCCACTCCAAATCATATACCATATGACAGATAACACTCATTAGACCTATAATCAAATCTAATAGCAGGAATCAATTTCCAATGAGAAAGAGATCCTATAGTCCAAATCAATAAACCAAAATATCAAATTCCACTAACTATGGCCGACAATTTTTCTTGGATGAGGAATTCTGCGCTTGATCAGTGTATGTAAGTCTTCTTTTTGTGCCAGTGAATGAAGAAACCTCAAAAATACCAATCGTGCTCGGTGATGACAAATCCCGGCTTGGTGTTTTTAACTTTCCCATCTCTAACTCATGCATTATATTGTAGCAAGTATGTATATGCTCCTGTGAAAGTGGAATAAATTAGAAAACATTCACTATCAAAACTTTGATAAATTCTCTAATAATCTGGCTATAATAATACAATAAATTGATTCATTGAGATAGGAAAGCTCACAATTTCCAGAGAAACACATGAAGAGACAACATTCATCTTGAGCTCCATCGCTTGTCTTGTCATATGAGCATCAGATGCAGCTAAAACTGCAGCAGCAGCGATCATGGATGGTCGATGATCCATCAAATTAATCTCTGTGCCAAAAGATTCAAACTTGATAAATAAACAGACAATAAATTCTCAAAATCTGCATTAGTTATTAATAATATAATTACCTCTTGTTATAGTGACGATAAGTTCAACAGCCTTGCAGATTAATTCTTTTGGTCTATCTTTACCACAAAATTTGCTAACGAAGTAACCAAGGAATTTGAAAGGAGTAATTGAACCCATTTTCCACTCCAATGTGCCCAATACTAGTAGCTCCATCCTCTGAATCACCTTGTTCTCAAAATCAAAATCTTCCACAAAAAATTCTGATAAGGATGGCACTTTACATTCCTCCATTTTTGCAGCCAGAGATAGACATGCCACAGATAATAATCGTATAGCCCATAGTTTCCCTTCCTAATCAAAATCAATAAGCATAAAAAAATAAATCATCATAACATAAAAAAACTACTTTTTTAAACCATTAAAAAAACTAACAGATGCGTACATCAATGGATCGTTTTGAAAGAAACCGATCAAAGTAAGCCACAGAAAGATAAGCTGTGTGGAACTGGAACCCAAACCTTGCTCTTCTCTGTAAAAACCACAAACCAATTACAAAAATAGAGGAAAACCAGAATAAATGAGAAAAAACAAAAGAGAGCTTTGAAGAGCGAACAAACATTAAACATCCATTGAATGGCATCCAACCGAGCACTTTTAAACCAAGCTTGGTCCTTGGATGGGGCATCATCAGAAAAGAGACCATTTTTGGATCTAAAAATGGTCTCTTTTTTAACCAACTGTTTTATAAACTCTTCATCATCATTTTCCAAACCAAAACCTGAGTTATAGAGATCAATCATATCAAAATGTTGTGTTTGTTGAGTGATACAGGGTTCTCCATCTTCAAAACACAGAAGAGAAGAAGCAGAAGAAGAAAGATCAGAATCGGCCATAGTTGAAATGAGAATCAAAGAGCAAAAGAAGACATGGGGGGTATTTGTAGGATTGAAAAGAGAGAGGACATGTGGAGGGAGTGAAATAAGCTGAGTGAAGGAGTGGGTTACTTAGTGTTGAAAGCAGCGGTTTTAGTGCCGCCAAAACAACCGTATAAGATAGCGGTTATAAGCTGTAAACATCAAGGTTTATACTAATGAACCCCAAAAATTTCTCCATATGTTGGGAGATTCTCCATAT
>WYDK02118157.1:7344557-7367269 GCA_009867345.2 Toxicodendron radicans
TTCAACCTTAAAAGCTTTCATTTGAATTCCCACTTTTTCTTCAAATTCCATGTGAAAAGACTATTTTACCCTTGTTGCAGTTTTAGTCTATTTTCACACTATTTCTTTTAAGAGCTTTTCATATGAGTTACTCTAAGTGTATGGGAATGTAAAATGCATAGTTTTTCGTACCTTGGCTCGGGTATTACAGGTTGGGGTTGAGGACCAGCGCTCTCAGCCATTTCGAATTGCTGGCATTGCAATCTCCGATTTTGCAAATATCGTTGGAGATCAATTGTAGCCATATTACTCAACCTTGGGCTAAGTCTAGGAACAATAGCTTGAGGCTCCTTACGAGAATAGCGAACTCGTGAATTTACTTCCTCTTGATAAGGAACATAAGTATGCTGATGATATTCAGCTCATGAAAGTTGCATACCACCTTGTCCCCTTCCCACACTATTGCCACGGGGATTATTGTGACACGGGATATTACCCCCAAGCTAGTTGGATTGTCGATTTTTGGGCCTGCTCGCATGATTAGATTGGCGCCTTCCATGTGCAGACTAATTTTGAGTGTTCTGATTCCCAGATAGCGTCCGTGCATGATTGTTTCCTATGCGAGGCCGTTTGGGAACTAGAGCTTGCACAACACCCATTTGATCGGGGATCAAAGGTTCCAGTTGTGGATCGATTATATCCAAACATTGAGTAATCGTTTGAAGAGTACTATCGAGTCTGTCGATGCATCACAAAAGCATTGGATCCACTTGAGAAACGGTGGATACATCGAAGATCGGATTAGTGAGGTATTACCCCCATCAATTTCACTGCCTCCTGTAGCGCCTGTTGGTTGAAAAACAAGATTTTTATTTTGCAGTTCGTTTTGAGCCTTTTGAACTGTGGAAACTTCAAATTGAATTTTACAAACTGAAAATAATGTGGTGATCACAAAGGAATGACTTCAGCCCTCCTTCTAGCGTCAAACTGTTGATGCCTGATTTTTCACCAACGAACAAAGACACATGTAGGTCGTTGCGAACTCACACGTGTTAGGTTAACTGGTTAGGGGGATTGATTTCTTTAGCAGTTTGTTAAAGCAAGTAAAAATAAATGAACACAATCAGTTTTTATAATGGTTCAGAGGCTAGATAGCAACTCTTACATCCACTGTTTGTATATTGAGTATGAGGTTACAAGTTATGATCGTTAATGGTCTGATGAGTGAACTCAGTAATTCTAGAGAGAAAAGTACTATTTGAGTGTTCTTGTGAATATTTTCATAGAGAGAAGATCTTTGAATATTTTGTCACTAGCATATCAAATACAGATTAGTTTACTTTTGCTGCTCCCTTGTATTGCATTGAAATCACTTATTTATTTCTCATTTCTAATGTCTTGTTTTGTTTTTTTCTTGTGATGAATGCATTTTCCCTGTTACAGAGTTAAACAATTTATTGGCCCTTTTTTATGGGATAATCTTAGATATCGAGGGATTCCTTGCTTCATTGTTTTTCACCTGTGATTTGCCGGTCTTTACTACATTTTGATCCCTAATTTGAAAATCATTCACATTGTAACTCCTTGGAGCCATAGCTTATGGCACAAATTCAATAATAAAAAGTGTGGATAATGCAAAGAGGAAGATGCGAAGTAGTTTAAAAATCAAAATTGAATTTTGAAATTCTTGGAAAGCAATTAAAAAATAAGTTTATTCCTACTGTCTTTCCATTTAGCTTTACAATAAGTTTTACTTCATCTTTTATTCGGGGTTCTTACATGGTGTGCCACTTAGGACATGGATACATCAAACCCTGAAGTTTTTGTCAATGGAGGACTGACAGTAATTCAGGTTATACAATCTGAGGTGTAACGGGAAAATCCACAGATGATCACCAGCTAGTTGTGAAAGGCTGCCAACCAACGTTTCCTCCGACAAATTTTGTCGAGGTTATTGGCATTGCTGATAGCTGAAATGTGGACCAACTTTGGGAACACATTTGGTATGATTTTCTGCTATTTTATCATCTTTCTGGTTTGAAATTTGTCAATCCTATTGTTTTCTTTTACGATGGCATGATCAGTTAGATAATGGTTGCAGTAATTTTATAGAAATGCTCCTTGAAGAGTTTCTGTAAGAATATAACTTCTTCTTAGCAGCAGAAACAAACGTCAAATGCAATGGCCTTCTGCATCAAGGAATTTCTTGGAGCTTTAACAATGCCATTCAACTGATTTATAATGGGACTGTAATATATTTTTAAATTACTGTTAGAAAATAGGAGTACTTAATATAACAAAAAAATGTTTAGCATGAAGACACGTTTTGGTGCCATCTAAAGAGTATTTCAATGACATATGTAAATTCTATTGTTAAAAGTTTAAGTTACATCTATAGCTCATGTTTGGTAAATTGATGATAGCAAAACAAGTTGTGAGTAATACTAAATATACAAACTCATCCATATAAATTGATGTGATTATTGAATAATACTACGTTTACATAATTTTCATACGTCATTTATCTTACATCATTATGTGGTAAAAGATGATTGAATGAACGTTTATTTTCAATTTAAAATCAACTAATCATCTTTTGTCACATAATGATGTAAGAGAAATGATATAAACGTAGTATTATTGATAATTATTTTACATGTTTGACACATCTTCTACTTTAATTATTTAATATATCAATAATTTAAAATCACCCAATCACATTTAAACACATCAATTTGTAAGAATGAGTTTGTATCTATAATATTTTCAAGAATAATACTACACTTACAAACTTTTAATATAAACTGATGTATTAACCTTGCATGTTTACAATGTAATTTCTTTTAATTATTTTTAATTTAAAATCACTCAATCATCTTTTACCACATAAATTTGTATAAAAAGTTTGTGAATGTATCATTACTCTATTTTCAAACTTATCAAAGAAGATGTGGTGTAACCGTTGTAAAAGAAATTTATCCCAACATTTAAAATGAAAAACAACAATTATAAATATATAATTCAGCATTCATTTTATTTTATTTTATTCAATGATATGCTAAATTGATATTAAATTTAGCCATCTGTAATTTTGCTACATATCTTCTGCTTTGAATTGTGTTTTACTCTACTGTTTCAGGGTCATTTTGTCACTAATTAGTACATTTTATGTAAATTAATGACAAATAAATAAAGAATCAGAGAGGAAACAAGAACATTGCCAGGAAGACAACACAAATAAAAATTACTTAATACAAGGAATAATACCATTTCCTTTTTTACCCTTTCCTACCATGTTTCACCATCTTCCATTAGATTACATCAAAAAAAAAAAAAAAAAAAAAAAAAAACATTATAACTTATACAAGAAAACAAACAAAACTTAGAATCCTAAAAAGACAAGACTATAACTTATACAAGAAAGCAAACAAGATTTTGGAATCTTAAAAAGACAAGATATTTTACTCTTGGTCATATTCATATATCAGCTCTATTAGGCTTCTTGTATTTGCTAAACCTTTGCGACACCCCGGCATCAGATAAAGTATCCCATACCTGCAATAATAATCCACCAACATCAATCATTCATCATTCTTAATAAATTTCATCAACAACCAAACCAAATATTTAACTCACCTCCAAATTTCCTTTCGACCCTCCAATTGCTAGCAAAAATGGACTATCCTCTGAGAAGGAAACAGAAAAAATACCTCCCTAACAACATGTACCATATATAGTGTTACAACCCATCTCAAACTATGTGAAATTGTGAATGCTTCTCCACCAGATAACAAAACAACTTACTGCTTTAGGATTGCTGGATCCAACACATGAAGGTTGGTTGTTTGACAAATCCCAAAGTTTCACCTGCATCAAACCATAAAAAACACTTCAGAACTCGCAAAAGGCACATTGTGGACAGGGAATACAAAAATACTTGAAAGTTACCATTTTATCAGTAGATCCAGTCGCAAGAAGCTGTTGAAAATTACAAGGGCAAAATTGTTAAATGTAGTTAAGATTTTTTGCAGAAAACCTGGCAAAGGATTGAGGTAAGGATAAATATGTACATTCGGTGCTAATGGATTATAGGAGACGCTACAAACAGCCTTGTCATGTGCATGCAGAGTAAAACTTGGTTGTGACTCTGAAGCTGGATCTGATTTGGCTGTCCGGATATCAAAACCTTTCACTGTACCATCTTCAAGACTCACCTAAGAAGACATGAAACTATTGTTAACCAACTGGGAATGCCTAAAACCTAGCATATTCCAATCTAAATTTACAAACAAATTGAATTCCCATCTATTTTCATTGTTCTTCAGACTTTTGAAATTATCTGTAAGAAAGAGAAGAATGCACACACCACAAATGAATGCTCAGTGTGTGGATCCCACGCCAAGCTTTCTACATCAGCTGCAACTGACCACTTGAAACCAGAATGAGTAGATATCCTTGCATCCTTCTGCAATGCATAACAATAGAGAACACATAAAATATCTACAAAGAGAACCAAAAAATAACTTACAGGTCAAAATCTTGAAAACTTGGATTTCTTATCTCAAAAACGAGATTCTCTGCCAATGCCTTTAATATACATGATAGGTAAAGCAAGTAAATAAGTTCCTAACCATGACAACTGAACGATCAAAAGATCCACTAAGAAGAACTTGGGGAGCATAATGATTCCATGCAACCGCTTGAACCTGGAAGGATTAGTTAGAAAAGCTAAAACTCAGTCAATTTGAACAAGTGTCCAAAAGTTTGCCCACTCCATAAAAATTTATTAAGGTTACTATCAACAGTAATCTGAATTTGGTGCATCATCCATATTTATATTATTTCAAATCATTACGTATTTTGTACTGGTCTAGAAAAAAATGCATCCTCATTGTCAATTCTCTATGTTATGAATTCCACATAAATCAAGAACTTTTAGTCAAACAGTAAGAATAGCAACAAGGAGGGCATGCCCTCCCCCGCTTTGCACCTAAATCTTGTTTTACTCTCATAGCCAACACCATCTTTTATATCAAAAATCTGGATGATCCCTAATAAAAATAGGAGCCTTCTTTTAAATTTACATGTGTAATAAAATTCAAATTACTTATTGATAAAAAAAGGTTGGCTTCTTCATATATTTCTTAGAAAAATTGAGAAAAAATATACAGACAAAAATTCCTAGGTTAAAAAGAGAATTAAACTCATACACCATTTGAAAAAAGGAAAGAAACAAATAAGATTTCCATTTCGTCTTCCTACCAAAAACACAAAAATAACTTACTACTTTTCTCAGTTATCTACAATACAAGCTTCAAACAGGATCAAACAACTTCATTTTAAGAAACCAAACTTGTCAACAAGTTATTTGCAAGCATTTTAGGAGTCTTCAGTTTAAAGTTACTATATCATGTGGGCTAACACCACCTGGCCATGCCCCTAATTCCAAGCTTTTCCCATCAATCCCCAAGTACCCATAGTTCCTTCTTCAAAAGGAATATCTAACCAAATTGTGGGGCTGTAATTCTAAGAGTTTGTCTGGAATATGATCTCCAAAACAAAAAAATTCAAAGACTAAAAAGAAAAAGCCCAAGTTATGAGTTTCACATTAATATTTTTTTTAATATCCAAATATATAATAAAATAATATTCTAATGTTTACAACGCTGAAATTATGAAAAACAGAGAATCTTTTCCCCCTTTTTTTATAACTTTTACAAGTTTTTAGGATTGTATTTAAAAAGGATATTTGAAAACATTACCACAAAGCGCATTTCCCAAGATTCCCTCCTGTTTTATAAAACAAAGAATGGTATTTAAATTCTATATCAAACAGAACATAACACATCAAGCGTTTTCCAGTCTTAGAAGTCTTCTTTAATATCTAAATGGTAGAGGTTAAAACTGTAGTCACTTGCAACAAAAAACAGGGTTCAGGAATTGAGCCCTACCATTGTACAATGAGTAGATTTCGGCTTCAAAATCAGGGTAATAAGAATTGGTACCATACATGAGGATCATAGCATCTCCAAATGCTTATCCTCTCTTTTATACATATTGCTTTCAAATTTTACAAGGATATTCCAACATGTATACTTACTAGATCATTAGATAATTGTAAATTAAGAGTAAGGTGATATACCAAAACTATACCAACAAATTTGTTGGTGTAGTCCATCATACATATTTGAGTGAAAGATAAATACCAATGGTGTGAAGGTAAATACATGCCTTATCTGTATGATGCTCCAAGGTAAAATTACATTTTCCTTCAACCACATCCCAAATCTTAACGGTTTTGTCAGCACTTGCACTGGCTAGGATATTCCTGTTTTTTTATACCAAGTTAGAAAATAAAGGAAAAAATGAGAAGTAAAAGATAATAGAACATTACATGGAAGCAAATTACACTTGAATGATTTAACACACCTGAACTCTTTGTTCCAAGCAAGACCTAGAACTGAGTCAGTATGACTGCCTTCTTTGTATTCAATGGACGACTGAACACAACACAAATAGCAGGCATATGTTATAAAGTATTAGTCAAATTCATATCCTCATGAAAATTTGCAAATAAGATGATTAATATATCATAAAGAAGGATATACATAAAGTGAACAAACATCATAAACCTCAATTCCACATCGCACTCATGAAAGATGGCCAATATAAAAATGGAATCTCTTTAAAGGATGAATAATAAATACCACTTATAAAAAACCAAACAGACACAAGTAGACATATAGTCCCAAGCACAATCAAAGCCAAATTCAGTGCACGGTATTTTGGTGTTTGTCATTCAATATTATCCATAACGCTTACAAAACTTGTAACCATGCAATCCAGAATACTAACCACAGGAGCTACTAGAAATAAGAATACTTTTTTCTCCAAGCACCAATAACAAGATTTCAAGTTCAAAGTGGAATCCTCATCATAGTATACGCTAAGGAAATGATGATGATATTTCAAATTGAAGGTTTTAGAGAAAATTAAATTGGAAGCAAATAAGAAGCAAACCTTTTTGGCTCTCTGTTTCTTCTTCTTCTTCTTCTTCATCTTCTTCTCCTCGTTAATGCCACCTAGTATGAGACATGGTTGTACTTCTTCAATCTGAAAACAGCAAAAATAATAAGTTATTTTTTGCAAAATATCTACAAAAATTGTTTAATAAACTTATATCTAATGAGATAGTTATACACAATCAACATACAATGTCAAGGTCCCATATCTCGATGGAAGGTTCCATAGAGCCAACAGCCATAAAATTCCCTATCAGTGTAAAGAAAGTATTCAGTAGCAAATTCATTACAACACATGAAGAAACAAATATATTTTGGGCAAAAAAAAATGGCTAAGCAATGTACCAAGTTAAGCCACACAAATAATCCAACTTCACTAAAAAGAAAGATAAAATTAAAACTCTGTAAATATGTTGTTTTTCTCTCTTATTACATGCATTTTTATTACTTAGTATTCCTCTTATTCAGTAGTTACTTCCCAAACAAAAAAAGGGAAAGAAAGAGAAGAGGTTTTATTCACTATGATTTGGAAAGGAATAAAGATCCTTAGTTGATCTAATTTACCTAATCCTTTAGGCGTCTAATGCCACCTGGCAATTGTAAAATTATAAAGTAAAGACCTGGTTGCACTGTTTACATTTTTCAATTTACCATCTATCAATTAAACACATTGTTTCATTTTAAAAAATAGCAACAGTAGCTCCAAAATCTTAGCCTCCCTGCTGCCCATTCTCTTTCCTTCTTCACACATACATCTATTCTCCTTCCTTCTTGACATTGTTCTCCATTACTCCATTATCAATGAAATTATGTGTTTATTTGCATATTGTCACGTCCAGCCCAAACCCAAATCCAAATCCATATCAGGCTCAATATTCAATTTGAGACGCTTGACCCAGAATTACCCATAAGCATCAAGGAATATTTCATAAAATCATTCTAGAAGCTTCCAGAAGAATCCTCACCAAGAAGGCAACAAAATTAGGCTAGCATTCTATTCCTTATACACTTAATCTCAGCCATCCATGTAAATGGATATGTACGGATCTGGACCGTTAGATCTGCTTGTAAAATCCTATATAAAGGCTAGCTAGACATAGGTTTATTCGTTCCAAGCATTCCAAACATTGTATTCATTTGATATTAATACAATAGAGTTATATTGCACGAGCATATTTGAGTAAGTTTACAATGGAGTCCATTTGAGATGATTATGGGACAACAATCTCTTACATTGCACACAGTTGAAAAAATTTACAATGGTAAGAGTCCTGAAGCATTCAAAGTTGCTAAGACTTGGCATGAGCAAACCAATATTGTACAAGCATATATGAGTAAGGCAACCAAGAAGATGAAGAAATGGAAGGACAATAAACGCCGACATGTTGAGTTTTCTGTTGAGGACATGTATTTGTAAAGATTTTGGCCGGTCAACACAAATCCACATGCTCACTTCATAAGGGGTTGTTGCAGAAGTATGAGGGTCCATTTCCCATTGTCAAGAGGGTTGGAAATGTTGCTTATCAATTGGGACTACCTTCCAGACCTGATTTTCACCTAGTCTTCCATGTGAGTTGTTTGAAGCCTTATCATGCAGACATTGAAGACCCTGATAGAAATGAGCCCAAGCATGTGCCATTTGGCTCCACTTCCACTTACGACAAGACATCGAGGCTATTCTAGATACAAGGGTGGTGCGCAAGAGTCGTGAGTATCTTGTGAAGTGGAAGGGCTTAGCATATTGTGAAACTAGTTGGGAACCCGAACATGCACTGTGGCAATTTGAAGGTAAGGTTCGAGAGTTTCACGATGTGTCTTCGCAATGAGGGCATTGCAGAATTAGGTAGGGAAGAATGTCACGTCCGGCCCAAGCCCAAGCCCAAGCCCTTATGAGGCCCAATATTCAATTTGAGAGGCTTGACCCAGACTTGACCTAGAAGCATAAAGGAATATGCCAGAGAATCATTCTATAACTTCCAGAAAAATCCTCACCAAGAAGGCAATAGAATTAGGCTAGGATTCTATTACTTATACACTTAATCTTAGTCATCCATGTAAATGGATATGTACGGATCTAGGCCGTCAAATCTGCTTATAAAATCCTATATAAAGGCTAGCTAGACATAGGTTTATTCATTCCAAGCATTCCAAGCATTGTATTCATTTGATAGCAATACAATAGAGTTATATTTTCTCTCCATCTTGTTTTTTGTGCTCTTATTTCTCTTTTGAGTTGTTTGTGGGTGTTTTTAGGCTTACTTAGTGTTTGATCTTGTGTTTCTGCACTAAAGCCGCACGATCCAAATAAGGTCGTAAGTCGTGACAATATGCAACTAAACTATCATATATTCATTATTTTTCATCAACTTATGATTAATTGTTCAGAGTGCTTGTAATGAAAATTATTACTACTAATACTAAACCCATAAACAAATAAATAATAGATATAGTGTGAAACTTTTCAGCATAAACCATTTTTTTAAAACCAAATCACCTATATCTTTTCATAATAAAAATACAATGTTGCAATACATATTAATAAGGAGTAATATTATACATACGAACATTTTTAAACAACATTTCTCATACAACATGATGTGGCAAAAGATGATTGGGTCAAAGTTTATTTTAAATTTAAAATCAGTCAACCATATTTTGTCACACCAAGTTGTATGAGAAATGTTGTATATGTGGTATTATGCATTAATAATACAAGTTTCAAGTAGAATCTTAAATGAAGTAGATAATTAACAAACTAAGTGAATTTTAAACTTTACAATAAATTAGACAAACAAGTTTAAGAATGAAGTGTAACAGCTTACTAGGCCTATTCATCAATGTAGTTATACAAATTGAACACATAAAATACAAATTCCAGCCAAAAGAAGTGTATGGATGTCTAACCTTTTTCTCCTCCTTTAAGTGGGCAATCAAGCCAAGCCATGCAAAGAGGAAATGCCGGAATGATGATATGATGATGAACATACAAGTTTATGTCCCCATCGTTTGATTCCTCAAATACATAGACCTATTTGAAATTAAATCTTCCATCAATGCCCAGTGTTTATGTGTGTATAATCTAGTTGTGTGTGTTAGAAAGAAAGACAAAGAGTGAGAAATGAGACTGTACATATTACATGCCTCCAAATGACTGACATCATCCTCATTACGTGCACAAACTATAACTGAATCAGTTGCATTAATCACCATATCCTCAAGGTCTTCAGAGTCCTCGTCCTGAAAAGAAGTTGTAGCATTATAAGCCAAATAAGTAATGGCAAACAAACAAACCATAATTAAATATAGTTAACATACTCACATCTTTATCCTTCAGATATGGATCCATTTGATTACTTGGGTAGTAAAGGTCACCATGCTCCTTGCTAAATAGCTCAACTCCTAAGTTCAATCACAAACAAATAAATCACTAATGAAATATGATGTTTATAGCAAAGAACATGGTCATTATAAACTCTTCTATTATCTTTTAATTTTTGTTACCTAAGAATTTACGCAGGTTAGTAAACTTAAAAGTTGATTGTCGGTCTCAATTAGCATATCAAAATCCCATAAGATCCGTCCAACTTAACCAACACATCAATTACCACTCCTTTATTCTGTAACTGAAATAAAATCAAACAACTGAAAGAAACAATGAAAACCCAAAGCTTTTGCAGATAGAGATACCTTCATCCTCATCATCGTAGTGGTCCATGTCAAGTTCCTTCAAGCCATCAGCTATATCGTCCAATTTGGTTCCTGAATTCTTGCTTTTGGAAGCTTTGCCAAGTACATCTGCTACAGCTAAAGCTTGTGAGACTTCATCAGTCTGCTCGACGTCCTCAATATCCGTATCTTCATCCTCCTCTTCACTATGACCATGTTCACTACACAAACCAACATTATTAGGAAACAACAAAACTTCAATCCTCTTATCGCCACAATATAATTTTTTATTCCCTCAACCCAGAATTTATACTATTTCTGAAATGCTATCTACTGAGAAATTTTTATGTAGACAATATTAACTTACCCTTCTAAAGAAAATAAGGTTGAAACTCACAAATATCTCAATCAACATTGGGAAATTAATTGTTTTGGTTTCTAAAGCAATGAAATTTCATTCATTTGATTCAAAAAAGGTAACTTTAGATTTTAAGCCAAAAGGCTCATCAACTAAAATACAACATCATTTATAATTAATATCCTTGAGTATTATCCTACCATACCTCTTCTTTTCATTCATTGCTATTTGTGTCAAAAAAAAATTTCATAAATTTGACTATACATTAACTAAGGAATAAATGTATCACGTTGGACATACAACCATTTATTAAAAAAAATCCTTGCCACATACAAATATTATAAGAAAACGTATTACCAATCATAGTGATAGCCAAACACAAAGCAAAAAAATAAAGGAAAAACCACCTTTCCTCTTCTAAAGTACCACTTTTTATCATCTCCTCAATTTCTTCCTTTGAAGGAAGTTGAGCTTCATCAGGCACGGCCTTTGATGCCCCCTTCGGCACCCATGATACTGCCGCTATCATTCTTCACAATAATGTTTTATTTAAATCAATATCAAATATTATCAAAAATCCTGATTCTAGAGACGGGATTGCATAACTTCAAATTAAGAGCTAAATTTCAGGCTCATTAACGAATCTAAGAATTCATTTCATAATAATCAATACCTACCAAGAGTCAAGTCGGCGGTTGCGGTTGGCAAAAGCTAAACGGCGTCGTTGTCGTGGTGTTGGAAGTGAGTTGTTTTTAGAATTAGGTGTAAATTTTACTGATTTTTGAGTTAAATGAATAGGAAGAAGTTTTGATTGAAGTTGCAGGACAAGTTTATATAGGTGCTAAAACCCCAGATGAAGGGTTTACTTAACAATAATCAAGCGGTTCACAAAACTTCAGTGGGATAATATCATACACTAACATAAGGTTTCCGAAATTATCATTTGGATGTCAACTTTCTCTTTTTTTTTTTATTAAAATATCAACTTTCTAAAATTTTGAAAATTGTATCACTCATACGCCTTAGCCAAACCTTGCTTATGTTATCGTTATCGTTAGTGCTAGTGTTAGATGGATAAAATTATAATAAAGGGTGACTTACAATTCAATCTTACAAACTCTTTCACACAATCCCGAGTTTATCAACCCCTAGTTTTTTGTTAATGAATTTTGAATTTTGGAAAATTCATTAGCAAAAAACTAGAGGTTGTGAGAAAGAGTTTGAGGAATTAAGTTATAAGTGTAATATTGCCCATAAAATTTGTTACTTTGGCTGTGTTGGGATCAAATAGTGACTTTGATCTTATATGAAAATGTTTTGTAAACCTAACAAAAATGTAAGGGATTAGCAAAAGGGATATTGACATAAAGGGGTATTAGTGATTTATATTTCAAATTCTGTGAGACTATTTGATTAAAAAGCGCATTCTAGTGTAAATTTGGACACCTTAAGAATAGTTTATGATATTTTTTTCCAAAGAGTAATACTACATTTACACCGCATCCTTCACTATTCTCTTACATCACACTCACATTCAATTAAAATATTAAAAATAATATTTTAGTTGAATATGAGTGTAATATAAGAGAATAGTGTAGGAAAATGATGTAAAGATAATATTATTGTTTTCCAAATTAAGTAAATAAAATAGGAAATATTAATAAACCTACCTAACTATAAATATTTTCAAAAACCCCTTCAGATTTCGGAAATTATTCCTGACCCCCTACTGTTAGTCAAACTTAGTTGAATCTTTACAAACCCTCTAAAATCAATCAATTCCCTTTTTTACCCCGGTTTCATAATAATGATGTATTATGGATTGAATATTATTGGGTTAATTATGTTACCACCCTTGAGGTTTCAGAAATTGAAACTTAAACTCTGAGTTTGGGGTTATTATATCAAATTCATGTTCTGAAAAATAGTTAAATACTACCCTTCCATCAATTTCTGTTAAAACTTCCGTTATTACATTCTGTGAAAATAGCATTTTTACCATTTAACTTAGTCTTATCTTTTACAAAATTAAAAATTAAAACTATTTTTTTTTCTTGTCTTCTTCCTCTCTTCGCCTCTCTTTTTCAATTCAAAAGAACTAAAAAACTATTTTCTTTTCCTTTCCTTCTGTTATTTTTTTCTTCTTCCTCTCCCCTTATCTCTCTCTCTAATTTGAAACTGAATAAATCTGAAAAAAAAAAAAAAAAAAAACTAAATACTGAAAAACCAAAGTGTGGGCACAAATAGCAGCCTACGGCATTGCCCACAGTGCTGCTCACCTCCCTCTGCCTCCACCATCACTACGCCACCTCCACAAATTGCCCAGCTCTCTCTGCCTGCACAAAAAAATGGGTAATTAGTATTGAGAAGAAAAAATTGATTATAATGATAATGGCACATTTATTTCCATTGATGGTAGCTAGTGAAGATGGTTGAATTTGTAGAAGAGATTGGGCTTGGATTGTAATTGATAGTGGTTTACTTTTGTTCTATGTTAAAGTTACGAATAATATTACATATACAAATTTTTCATACAAACTCATCCATATAAACTTAATGTAAACTTACTATTGCTTGATGTGATAAGGAATATGCTAGCTTATGCAATGTTTTTGAAGGATTTGATTACTCGCTAACGCAAGCTTGAACCCAATAAAAAAGTAATAGTTCTTGAAAACGTAAGTGATGTGCTTCAAAGGAATCTGTCACACAAATTGAAAGATCCAGATAGTTTCATCATCAACTTTACTGTGGGTGATAAACGAGTAATGTTAGATTTGGGGGCAAGTATTAATCTCATGTCTTACTCCACTTATCTGCAATTAGGATTGTGGGAATTAAAGTCGACACCAATGTCTCTACAACTTTTTGACAATTATTTTAAATATCTAAGAGGTATTGTAGAGAATGTCTTGGTTAAAGTTAATAAACTAATAATTCATATTGATTTTGTAGTCTTAGATATGGAAAAGTCGGTAAGTGATTTGATCAAAGATGCACAGCAGAAAGATTAAATTTTTCTATCAATCACAAAAAAAAAAAAAAAAAAAAAAAAAAAAAAAAAAAACATGATCCATGTATTGATTAGTTTATTTAAACACGCAAAAACATTAAAATAAATCGAATGATTCGATTTCTTACTAACATAGACGGCTCATTCACTTTAATGATTTAATTCGCTCTCACTCCAAAGTAGGAATGCACTCACGTTGATCAATAGTTTATTTGCTAGAATAACTTTAATGGCTTCAAGAATTAAAAAAAATGAAATCTTTCTTCGCCAAAATTTGATGAACACGTGAAAGGGAGAAAAAGGGTGGTTAGGGTTTTACTTTTGTAAAAGTTCACTTATGTTTTAATTTTTAACTTGCACTTATATAGTTCAATTAATTAAAACCCTATTCTAATTAGGAATAGTCATCAACTTATCCCTTTATTAGAATAAGAATTAAACTCTTTGCCAAACAAGATATATTGGTATTTTAATTAATTATTATTATTTTAAAATCCACATATATTAATATATATTTAAAATATATTAATATTAAATAATAATAATTTATTTAAATATATGTGCATATATAGTTAAATATATAATCTCACCAATTTTAATTTCAATATTAAAATTGAATATAGGCAACAACCTCAGCAAATTTAATTGCATTGTGAGATTACCAAAATACCATTTCATCTTAAAAGACGAAAATACCCCTTTCACATATCGATTCTTAATTGTCTTCTATGTGTGTGACTCATAGGCTCCTTATCATATCGACAATGAGTAGTATCGCAATTAACACTCAATTGATCGTCTCACTACACACAAACCAAGATCAGCCTCTAGCAAGGCATCATAGCCACTCAATAGATTTGGATTCATCAAAATAGCTTCTTATCAACGACATGACTACCGTGCAATCCAATTCTTTCATCATCTCTTATCTCATCAAGACTTGAAGTACATTAATAGTGTCAACTTCAGATAAATTACCTTTATATGTTTGTATTCAATGACCAGACCAACGACAAAAAAAAATTGGATTTGAGCAACAACTCAATTCTATTGTGGCCACAAATTTACGGTCGTTGTCATTTATAAAATAGCTATGTGAGATAAATTCTCTTGTACCTAAGAGTGATGAATCCTCTGTCGATCCATCTTAGCCATAGTGTACTTCTCAATGTAGCCAATCACCACCGTATTGATAACCCTAAAGAGGACTACGTTAGGCTAGTGTCAAACTACACCAATATTTACACACGACACTCTGGTGATCTCAAGTCTAAAGATCACATGCACCACCATCCGTTAGAGGATATATTCCATATACAGTAAGGTTACCATCTATATGAAATACTCTGGTGGGTTAGTCTAGTGAACTTGCCAAATACAAGCACCCACGTGTTGTACCAAGTTGTCTCCAAACAACTTCGACATGCGAGATATGTCACTATCTTTCGATAGGGCCGTTCAACGCTATGATAGTCTTACCGTATTATTTGTGTCCTTTGTTTAGTATAAAACTGAGGTTATGGATGTTTCTAGAATGACTATCATATGTGATCGTAGAGTTCTCACAATGAAGATTTAAAACAGTTGATACCCTCGTTACGATTCTACCATTCTACTGGTATATATCAATTATATTAAATAGTATAATAACAATGATATAGTGAATTCCCTTTATTATTAATATTAACATGTTTTTACAAAGAGTCAATTATTACATTTGGATTGGCTTTAGGACAGTTACACTAACAATCTCCCACTTGCACTATAGCCAACCATTCATGTATTTAATATCAGATTATGCTAAGTGTATATCATGCTTCTGCTAGGATAGAGCCTTCGTTAGTGGGTCTGCTACATTGTCATTAGTAGGTACTCTGCATATCTACACATTGCCCTTCTGAACAATCTCCTTGATCAAATGGTAACGTTTGAGTATGTGTTTGGATGGCTGATGAGATTGTGGTTCCTTAGCCTGAGCAATAGTACCATTGTTGTCGCAGTATAGCTCTACCAGATCAACAATGTTTGGGACCACTTCAAGTTCAGTAATGAACTTCTTGATCCAAACCGCCTCTTTGGTCGCATAGGATAATGCAATGTACTCAGCTTTTGTTGTAAATTTGATATGGTGCTTTGTTTGGAGCTCTTCCAACTTACTGTAGCCTCATTGAGACAAAACACGTACCCTGACTGTGATCTAAAGTCATTTTTATCAGTCTAGAAACTAGCATCATTGTATCTAACAATAGGCTTTGTTCCTCTCCATAAACAAAGAATGCATCCTTGGTTCTCTTCAAGTACTTAAAGATATTCTTAACTAACGTCCAATGTTTTTCACTTGGATCCGATTTATATCTACTACAAATGTTCAATGCACATGAGACATCAATCCGAGTACATAACATGGTGTACATGATAGATCCAATAGTAGATGCATATGGAATTATACTCATCTTTTCTCTATTTTCTCTCTTTTCTTGTGTTTTGGGACACATATCCCTAGAGAGGTATACATCATGTGACATCGAAAGAAATATTTTCTTGGATTCTTCCATGCTGAATTTCTTCAGCACTTTGTCAATATACTTACTCTAACTTAGGCCCATTAGCCTTTCGATCTATCATGATATATCATTATACCGAGGATATATGCTGCTTCCCCTAAGTCCTTCATGGAGAAGCACTTGGATAACCAAGTCTTTACCAACTACAAGTTCGATATATCATTCCCAATGAGAAGTATGTCATCGACATTCAACACTAGGAATACCATTACGCTTGATAATCCTGGGATTATATTGTTTAATCTATGCTTTTTGGCTGGATTTTGATATTCTACTTAAGTTTGTGCCTGGATTACAACTTAATTTCACATATTTTATGTTGCAGGCCAAAATGTGTAGTTAGTGCTAACATTGAGCGGAATTGAGTTTCTAGACCAAGAATCAAGAGAATTTCGGTATTCGAGAAAGTTCTGATTCGGATTCGAAGCACTATGAAGCTTGTTCCTGTTGGAAATCACTTGAATTGAACAATTGAAGCAAATAATCAAGTTGAGGGCAGTTTCATAATTTCAGAAAAGTTCAGAAGTCTTCGTCGTGGCAAAGAAATCTCTGGTCAGACTTGAAGAACGTAATTTCGACACTTCACCGTGGAAAAGCGTTTTCTTTGCCGCGGCGAAACCTGGAAATTCACAGTTTATTAAAACTGTGTGTTTTAATGAAAGCAATGCTTTGAGGGTTTTAGGGTTCGACTATTTAAGAGAAACTTAGCCATTTTAGATGGGGATACACACTTACGAGGCAGAGGTCAACACTTTGGAGGAGGAGAATAGAAAATTGAAGATTGGAAGCCCTTGGGTTCTTCAATTAGGGAAGATTTACTCTATTTTCGTTAATCCATCATGTTGAACTTTGTTTCTACTGTTTTTATCTTGTATTACTTTAATTTTAGTATGAACTAACTCACTTTTGGGTTAAGGTTTTGATGGAACTCGGATTACAATGGATTACTCTATGAATAATTGTTATTTTAAAGTTTATTGCTTGGATTGTGTCTTTATTCTTGTTCTTAATGCAATTGGATGTGGAGTTTGTTGATTTATTTGAATGCTGGCATGATGAGACTGAGAAGTGAATCATGTGTTAGTATCTTTGAGCCATTATCATAGATTAATGAATGCTAGAGATAGGTTTGGAGATCTATGAAATTGGATGTTGAGTTTGTTTGATTCAATTGAATGTTGAGCATGATGAGACTGAGAAGTGAATCATGTGTTAGCCTTTTAGAGTAATTATCGTAGATTGAATGAACGCTAGAGATAGGTTCGAAGATCTATGAAATCATTTTAGCATTCCACTTAGCTTAATAGACTTGGGACTATTAATCTTCAATTTGTTGGGTGCGAAAGGTTAGTAGGAATAAGTAGGAGAATATAGCCTGAGAAGGTATATTCTACAGAGTAGGGCATCCGATTTATAATCCTTGCATGTGAACTTAATAGTGATAGAATTTATAGATTAATCCAAAGTATCCTAGTGAAGTCAAAACTCTAACCGTTTTGTCTTAATTGATTTTTCTCTGTTATTGATATTGTTTTTATTAGCTAGATTTTAATTTACGTTGTAAGTTTTGTCTTAATTTCATTTAAATAGCTCCCGCAAATCCAACCAACCTTTCGTCTGCTCCAACTTGTTAGAAATTAGTACTTGACACGCAATCCTCGTGGGAACGATACTCAACTCATCATTTTATTACTTGTTACAACTAGTGCACTTGCTACACATTGCATCTCGTGTTACGAAAAGAAGTGATCAACACTCCCACTGATCTTCTTGTATACACAAGATTCGTCCTCATTCTTGATGAATCCGAATTCTCTAATGGATTCATCAAAATGAATGTTCCAGTTTCTCGAAGCTTGCTTGAGTCCATAAATGGATCTCTGTGATAGGAGCTTGAAAATGCATTACTATTTGGTGGTTTATTAAGATTATTTATGGGAAAATTAGTTTAAATTGTGAAATTTAAGTTAATTAATTCATAAATATCTTTTATGAGATCACAGGTTGTTTCGAGTGTTTTCAGGTTGAAAATGATTGAAAAATAGATTCAATTAAAAAAAAAAATGATGTCGATAGAATTTGTGACAAGTAGGAATAGACGGTGCAAGGGTCAGAGTTGAAACGAGGAAGTTGTAATGTTTTGAAGATAGGACGTAAAACCTAGAATTTCGTCAAAATGGGCACCAACCAATGTTTTCATCATAACTGGAGCTGTAGTTGTTGGAATTGGAAGATTATTGTGGAGTTGGAAAGCTTATTCAGAGGGATACAAAGTTCATGTTTATAACTTTGCCAAATTCTAAAGATATCAGACTCGTGGGGCAGACAGAACGATCGTCGCAACAACGAAAACTGTCATTGGAGTGATAGAGAACGGGCCTGTTTGGATTGTGTAAAGCCTGGTCTGAATTTCATCTATTCTTGTGAATTAAAATTTGTCCTAGTCGACCCAAAAACTGTGGACTATAAATATAAGTTTTTAATTAATTTTTAGAGAGATTGGGAAGGAGAGGAGATTAGCAACTCGTTGGAGATTAGAATTCATTGAGTTTTCATTCGCCAATTAGAGAAGTTTTTCTTTTTTTATTTCTTGAACTCATGTTATTCAATACAATAGTTGTTTTCAATACTGTAATTATGAACTAAATTTCTTTTCTAGGGCTAAGATGTAGCCCAATTTATGAATATGCATTGAATTAATTGTTGTTTACTTTGATTAAGTATTGTTCCAAGTTTTATTATTATGTGTAATGCTTTCGATTCTTATGGATCTGAGAATTGAATGATTGAATGGGTTAGGTTGAGATCAAGAGATGAAACCTAATTAGTCTAAGGTAATAAAACCATAGATTGAGCGAATGCTAGAGATAGGTTACTGCAATCTGTGAGGTTCTGGTAAATTCCATAAAACTTAATGATCTCTTAGCTTCTAAATCCACTTTAGAGATATTTTGGGTAGTTGACTAAGAGTTAATCTAGTAATTGTTCAAGAGAAAATTATTGGAATTTTAAGGAATTTGGCTTTAGAATAAGCTTAATTAGGTTGGTAATAATGGTCAATGTATAAGATTAAATTGGTGTGAAATCATTGCCCTAGGTTCAGTCTTATTGATTTTCAATCAAAGTGTTAATAATAATTCTTCTGTTAATTGGTTTTAATTTTGTTTTAATTTTAGTACTTCTTTTTCAAGGATTTTGATTCATCAAATAGTAATTAGAGTAGTTTATTTCGGTACTTGATAACGTAATTCCCTTGGGAGTCGACACTCGACTCGAGCTTTATTACTGATAAGATTTCGTGCACTTGCGAAACATCTGTCACTCTGTAGCTTGCATACTTTCTCCGTTTGTCCATTAAGAATGAAACCATCAGGTTGTGTCATGTAGACATCTTCTACAAGGTTTCCATTACTGTTTTGACATCCATATGCCAAATCTTGTAATTGTGATATTCAACTATTGCAAGCATAATCCGAATGGACTTCAACATCGCAACCGGTGAAAAGGTTTCATTATAGTCAATGTCATGCTTCTGTTTAAAACCTTTAGCAACTAGCCGTGCTTTATATGTTTGCACATTACCATCCATGTCAGTCTTTTTCTTGAAGATTGTTGAGCCCTTATATGTTTTAATATGACAAACCTAATAAAACAATTGATTGAATTTCTAACTATGTGCAAAGGTATGACAAATGTCATAACCAAATCAAAATGCAAAATTTTTAGTTAGTACGACCGTGCAATTAGACCGCATGACCGTTCCAAGGTACTTACTCAATCCAAATGATCGTGCAGATTGGAACGACATCGTTCCAGGTGATCATGCATGTTTATGTCCAGTTGATCCATTATATCACTTCTGGCACAACCAAGACAACGCGACCATTCCAACCAAGTCAAAGTCATTCAAATCCAAAGAACTTAGAGCTCTTGAAAATGTTTAAGTTTGAAATTCAAATAGAAGATGTGGAACGACCATCTCGCACGACCGTGCGCAAGCCAAGATCGTTCCTCTAAAGAACATCATCGTTCTAGAAGTTGTGCGACTCTCTAGAATTTTCAAGGATTTTGATGAGCCAATAGGCACAACCGTTCCACATGGTGGAATGACCATGCATGACGATGGAATGATCATATCACGTGATGAACAACCATTCCAGAAACCCTAAGTTAAGCAAAAAGTTACCATTGTATGATGCACTACCACTCGCAATTATGGCACACCCATGCCACTAGGTCTGCAACTTTTCCTGATGAGCATTAAATGCATTAGCGACTCTTTTTTATTCAAGGGAGAGAAAGACAATAAATAGGGTGATTTATTGCAAAAAAACAAGAAAGAAGAATACATTCAAATCACTTTCAACTCAGAGAAAAACTCGTGTACAAAAATCAAAATCCTTACTCTCATTTATACCTATACTAAAAATCCTTACTCTCATTTGTACCCATACTGAAAATCCTTGAGAGGTAAACTTGTTCATATTTGTTTGTATCAACCTAGTTTGAAGAGGCACTCTTATTCAAACATTTTATCATCTTTGTGAATGCGAAATTCAAGTCAATTGGAAAATTTTGAGTCTAAAGGCGAAATCCTTGTCAAAACTATTGCATTAGCAAAATCTAATTCTAGTGGAGCTTCAAGGAGTTTGCCTTGAAGAAGTGGATGTAGGAGGCTTGTGAATAAAGCTCCAAATCACTATAAATCTCTGAGCATTCTCTCTTTTATTAACTCATTTATTGCGTTTGAATAACTATCACTTGCTCTTTATTATCTCTCTCACATTTATTGCACACCATTGTTCACATTTATTGTTTATACTTGTGTTATCTTGTTACTCACCATTGTGCACATAAATAGCTTACATTTGAGTTCATTTATTGCTTATTGGTTGTGTATTTGGTGAAAGTTTTAATTTCACAGTAATTTAGATTAACTCATATTCACCCGCCCTCTAGGAGAAATTGCCATATATAAAGCCTTACAATTGGTATCAGAGTTTGGGCTCTTGTGTAGAAAACCTAACGGTTTTAAGAGTATATCGATCTAGATATGGCAAGAACATCTACACCTCTCTTTGGTGAGGATCATTGCACTACTAGAACCCCATTGTTTTGTGGTACCAACTACACATAATAGAAAATTAGAATGAGACTCCTCATTAAATCTATAGATTACAACTTGTGGAAAATAGTAGAGCGATGAAACTTCATTCCTATGAACGCCTCAATGAACCATCCTAAAATAGAAGAAAAACATACAGCTGATGATGAAAAGAAATTAAGTCAAAATGATAAAGCTCTTAACATCTTGTTTTGTTTTCTTGATTCTACATAACTTGGAAGAGTTTCGATATGTGAAACGGCTAAAAAGATGCTTGAAAATCTTTTAAACAACTCATGAAGGAACAAGTCAAGTTAAAGAATCAAAGATATAGATGCTATTCCGAGATTATGAGCCATTCAAAATGAAAACCGAAAAAAACATCACCGACATGTACAAAAGATTCTCCAACTTGATAAATGATCTTAAACGCCTTGGAAAGAGTTTCAAACTCTTGAGCTTGTAAATAAAATCCTCCATTCATTGCCAGAAAGTTGGAAAATGAAGGTGACCGCGATTGAAGAATCTAAAAATCTCACCCAAATGAAAATGGACAAGCTTATTGGTAGCTTATTAACTTTTGAGATGAAGAGAATAAAGGATGCATGGCATGGAGAAACATGATTTTGAAATAAATTTGACATGGGTTTGTTTGAATCCTTGGGTTTTTAGATCTAGAAATTTAATTGCTTAAAAATGGAAAATCAAAGGTTATAAGATTACCTTTAAAGCTTAATTTAGCTTGGAGAACTTCAATTTAATGATTGAAGTAAAAGAAAGTCTACAACCAAGATGGAGAAGAGATACGGGCCAAAGACAAGAAAAGGTTCTACCACTTTTGTAGAAAATGTTTTTCTTAATTAATAAATTAATAAGTTTCCCTTTATATAGTATTGCCCCAAAATTAATTAAAATTAATCAAGAGTAGTCCAATTCAATTTCATAATTCTTTTGGAGTTATTAAGAATCCAAAATTATGAAATTAGATTAACACTTAATCATATAT
>WYDK02118157.1:7367369-7390151 GCA_009867345.2 Toxicodendron radicans
ATATATATTTGTTTATTTATTTATTTATTTATTTAACCTGAATGCAAATCGTGTGAATGCGAAGGGATTAATAACATTTAGAACATCAACATTAATAACATTCAATAAACATCAAACTTTGTGATGCACAATGTCAACATCAATAAATTAATAAATATCATTAAAACAAAAAAAAAATATCAAACACCAATTACATATAGCCACATGCCGAACAATCATCCAACGTGTTAACACCGATCCATTTTAAAGCTTAAAAAATCCTACATGGCAATCTACATGTCAATCAGCTAGTAAGTGTTTTGGCTTTATATTAGTATATAGATATATAGATAACAACATTAATATTATTATTTTAATCCTAAATCTTAGCCGAATGAATGATAAAAAAGTTTATGCTACAATATAAGTTTAAAAAAGCTTTGAATTTTATTATCAATAATACTACGTCCACAACCTAATCTCACAACCTTCTCTTACAACCCCTAACATGACAGCTAAGTTGGCAAATGACTTTACTAGCGGTCGTTTCTTAGGGACGAACAACCATTCTTTATGAAGGAACGACTGCTCCTTCATAAAAAATAGTCATTCGTTCCTAAAAGGAACAACCATTCCTTATTAAGGAACACGGTCGTTTATTCCTTAAGGAATGAGCGTTCATGTTTATTCAAAGTCGTCAGTTGACGTGGAAGAGCTAACTCAACTGCTACGTTAGAGATTGTAAGAGAATGTTGTGAAATTGAGTTATGAACGTAGTATACTCTTTTATTATAATTAATAGTAATGAAATTCCATTTAGTATTTTAATTTAGTTAAAGAAAAAATTCATTAAAATGGGAAGAATTATTCTAAAAATCTTTTCCAACTCATAAGTCCAATCAAGGTTATATTCCTCAAAACGCATCGTTTCATCCTCTTCCACTTGAGCATTAAAACTGCCACTTCAGACTTTTCCACCCGCCAAAACAAACAAGATCAAACCGTCAAGTTCTTTGTAAATGACCATAAAACCCTCGCTCAACCCTCAAAAACCTGCAAAACTCCTCCTCTGCAAACCTCCCAAAACGTCGCCAAAATCCTCAACAAGTCCATGGAACACGCGCTTAAGACAACTTGCGAACCACTCGCTCTTCCCGCAGGCCCTCTCTTTGTATCGCCAAATGCTCCGTTTTGGCATCTCGCCGAACGCCTTCACTTTCCCTTTCGCCCTCAAATCATGCGCCGTTCTTTCGCTCCCATTCCCCGGTTCTCAGATCCACTGCCACGTCATCAAGTCTGGGTGTGAACTGGAGCCCTTTGTGGTCACTTCTCTCATTAGTTTGTACAGTAAATGCGCTTCACTGAATAGCGCGCGCAAGGTGTTCGATGAAAGTTCAAAGCCAATTAAACTGACTGTTTGTTATAATGCTTTGATATCTGGGTATGTGTTGAATTCGCGTGTTATTGATGCGGTTTTGTTGTTTGATAAAATGGGGGAAGTGGGTGTGGAAAGGAATGCGGTTACGATGCTGGGATTGTTACCGATATGTTTGGTTCCGGGATTTTTGTGGCTTGGGATGTGTTTGCATTGCTTATGTGTGAAAATGGGTTTAGATTTTGCTTTGTCTGTGGCGAATTGTTTGGTAACAATGTATGTGAAATGTGGGTCTGTTGAGTACGGAAGGAAGTTGTTCAACGAGATGCCTGAAAAGGGATTGATTACTTGGAATGCTATGATTTCTGGGTACGCGCAAAATGGGCTTGCTACTCACGTTTTAGAGCTCTATAAAGATATGGAGTCATTGGGGGTTTGTCCTGATGCTGTTACGTTTGTTGGGGTCCTTTCTTCTTGTGCTTACCTTGGTGCGCTTGGTATTGGCCATAAGATTGAAAAACAGATTGAAGCAAATGGTTTTGGCTCAAACCCGTTTCTCAATAATGCTCTGATTAATATGTATGCGAGGTGTGGTCATTTAGAAAAAGCACAGGCCATTTTTGATGCCATGCCTGTGAAGAGTGTGGTTTCATGGACTGCAATCATAGGTGGATATGGAATGCATGGACAAGGAGAGGTTGCGGTGGAGCTCTTTGATGAGATGATTAAAAGTGGTGTTAGACCTGATGGAACAGCATTTGTGAGTGTTCTGTCTGCTTGTAGCCATGCAGGACTGACTGGCAAGGGCTCAGATTATTTTGCTTCAATGAAGAAACAATATGGGTTGCAGCCTGGTCCAGAGCACTACTCATGTATGGTGGATCTTTTAGGCCGGGCAGGTCGGCTGAATGAAGCTCAAGAACTTATTCAATCAACACAGATAGAACCTGATGGTGCAGTCTGGGGAGCTCTTTTGGGTGCTTGTAAAATCCATAGAAATGTAGAGCTTGCAGAGTTAGCTTTTGAACGGGTCATTAAGCTTGAACCAACAAATATTGGTTACTATGTGTTATTGTCTAATATATATTCCGATGCTGGGAACTTGGAGGGTGTAATGAGGGTTAGAGTGATGATGAAGGAGCGAAAGCTTAAGAAAGATCCAGGGTGTAGCTATGTTGAACTTGAAGGGAGAGTTCACCTCTTCTTGGTTGGTGATAAAAGCCATCATCAAACAGCAGAAATATATAGAATGTTGGATGAGTTAGAAAATTTAGTTGAGGAACTACGTGCTTCTAAGAATATTGATAATAAAAGCAACAATGAATATTTGAATGGTATGGGAGTGCACAGTGAAAAGTTGGCAATTGCATTTGGGCTCTTAAACACAAGTCCAGGAACAGATATTGTTGTGATGAAGAACCTACGGATATGTGGAGACTGTCATTTGTTTATAAAGTTGGTTAGCAAGATTGTAGATCGTCAATTTGTTGTGAGAGATGCAACCCGTTTCCACCATTTCAAGAGTGGACTCTGTTCTTGCAAAGATTACTGGTAACATCCATTTACGGTTCTCATATTGCAAATCAACTGGTCATAGTCACACCAAAACGTGCTCAAAGTACTGGAAATTTGTATTGAAATGGATTGAAGTTGCAAGTGAACTGTAAGAAGGATTTCTTCAACCAATTCTAGCAAGTATTGAACACTGAAATTTTTGCACTCCATAAGAATTCTTTGATCTTAGATTTTCTCATCGTGAAGGTTCATGAAGACAAAAGCCATTGGCTTAACTGATAAAATCTCTCATGATCACTGCATGGTCCATAGATATGAGACTGAATGAATACAATCTTCATAAGGAGCCGGAGAGGTTCATGGCATGACTTTGGTACACATCCATTGCAGAATTTCAACTGCCCACAATAAAGAGTGCTCCACTGTACAATGTCAAGATAAGCTTTCAGTGTAAAGACGACAGTGAAGATACTAAAGCATTTAGAGTGTGTTCTTTTATGAATTTTGTGTATCCGTTTTCTTTCTTTTCGAAAACGGATACACAAAATTAAAATATGATAGAATCTAAGCCATTTGCCTTTTCTAACCTTAAATTCACAAGTATCCACAACCTTGTTGTAGCTCTATTGCACTTTTTCTCTTAAATTTTTTCGACAAGTAAATAAATAAAAATGCACTGATTGCACCTCGATATTAATGGTGCTGATAATATTCTTGGGTGTTTTTCTTCTACCTAGATAGTTCTGATAGTTTCTTCATGCCTAATAGATGTCCACTTCTTCTATCGTGGTTATCAGCTATGCAGTATCAGTACATACCAAACAATTTGACTTGAGTACCTAAAAAATCAATATCAATGACTTAATTCGTTGCTTGTGGCTGGAGAGGAAAATGTTTCCCAAACACTTCACCACGTCTATATTAATAATATCAAGTTTCTCACAAATTTTGTTACAAAATGAATGACAAATTTTATTACAACAAATTTTGCTTCATACAGCGAAGTTGGGTATCTGGCCAGATATTATCAAAGAGTTAAACCAATGCCTGCATATTAATCAGAATTGCTTAACTGAACCACCGATGGCAACAACAGCACCAGTTCCTGAAATACGCTCATCTTCAACAAAAGGAATGGTTTTCCACACAGCCAAGCTCATTGGAGCATTTGCTTCGCCTGCAAATAAAAAGCAAAATTTTTAGAAACTACACATTTTCTCATTATGTTTAATCACATTCTACTATGAGTTCCACCTCCAATGGATTTATCCTTTTCAACACAAATTGCAGCATAATGAGAGCCAGCCAAATCCAAGAGTGCAAACTTCCAATTGTTTGTGAGGTTCTCAGGGTCATCAGAAGATTCAACAACTATTTCAGATGCCTGATAAGAAGATTAGAAAAGAGTTTGTAAGCAGCTACATTCTAGAACGAATTTAATGGAGAGAAAGCACTTGGCAAACCATCACAGAGGAGAATGACAGCATCCTGTATAGCATCTCAATGTTATGGTTTGAAGATATCTAATAGAAATTGTCACCTAAGTTGTGTAAACAAAATAATAAGCTCATTCAGTTCGTCACATGATAGATAATAACATGATAACAGCTTCTTTAATGGGTAGGTACTATGCGTAAAATCCTATTATTTAATGGATATAAGGCAAATAAACATAATAAAGGATAGATAAATGAGACCACACTATGAATAATAACTGGCTGTTCAATGGATATGAGTTCCAATATTCTGTATAAGCTCAACCATTCCCATTTCTCTTACCATTTTCCTACTTTCATTTTTGATATTCCTTTCTTAGAGCATTTTTTTACTTCAAATATTCAATATAATCATGCAAAACTCTACTTGATGGTAGAGTAATCAACTTCGGGTTAGAAGGCCACCTGAAAATATTTCACAACAATATGCTTATGTGACATAAGTAGACCATCACATGTAACTATTCATATTCTATATTAGGCTCTTATCAGAAGTTTGGGGACAAACCTCAGAATCTAAAGCCTCAAAATGCTGAAAGTCTCCTGTAGTTTCAACCCTAGTCCAAATGGTAAAGGTCTTGAAAGGTGCAGCGGAGAATCCCCTTCCCAGTGCTTTCACATATGCCTCCTGGAAGTGATATCCATTTTACGAAAATAGTAGGTAAAAAATATTACATTCTGATTTTTAAAGATTTGTCAATGAGATATTATTCTTTATATCTGTAGTAGTTCAAAGAACCTGGCCTACCTTGAGCGTCCATAACTTAATAAACTCCTGATGTTGGATTTCAGGGTCTGCAATAGAAGCTAAAAGTTGCAGTTCCTCACGAGAAAAGTACCGTTTGGCAAAAGCCAGAATATTGTTCTTTATCCTCCGTTGCTTCTCTTCCACATCAATACCAATCTATAATCAGGTAAATATACAGCACCAGTTTAAATTGCATTGCATCCAAAATAACAAAAAAAAAAAAAAATAGAGAGAGGAAGAGAGAAGTTAACAAAGGTCTTGTGTTCGAGTCGCAGCAATGGCCACCTACCACAATTGTGATTTACCTGATCCATTGGGCTTGTAGGGTATTCAGTGGATCCCGGGAATTAAACCCCGGTTTAAAAAAAAAAGTTAACAAAGCCTTTTATTAAGGTAGCATATTTAGTCATCATATTAAAAGCAGATTATTAAGGTTCTCCAGCAAAGATATACTTACTGGCACATCCACAGTCACTCCACAGGCTACTAGAGAAGATGTGTGTGAAAGATTAAAATGCAATGGCGGCGGGCACCAGTTGTCATCATTTTGCAAGTCTACCTATTACCACATGTAACAAAATAAAAGGCTAAATCCAAGGACAAAAAAAAAAATGAGCCTAAAAATGAATTAGAAGGAAAAGCAAGCATTGGTTTAAAAGACGCAGAGAGCAGATCATTGGATGATCCAAAGTAAAACTCACCTCAGGCTTCCCATAGATGTTCTTTCTGAACTTCAAGGATCTAGGATTTATTTGACAATTGTCTGATCTAGTAAAGATAAACAGTTTAGTATTCTACATACAGTATATTCAATGACAGTACAAAATTCAAAGCAGTATCTACTACATATGCATAAATCTTTAAACTTGGAATTTCAGCTTCTTCTGGTCTATAAAAATTTATAGTATTTTACTTTGAAAATGAAGGTATAACAAACTCATACATATGAAGTAAATGTAGATTCAAACTTTTTAGCTTAACTTTCAGAAGTCTTAGAACGCATGTGTCCTATTATATACTTCCATACATGTATCAACTTAGAACAAACTAAAATGCATATTAATACCAATATCTAATACCATGGGATCTATTCTTCGGCTACCATCCAATTGATGAAAATTTTCTTATCTCAAATTTAACTATATTGTTTAATTTGATTTATATGTTCAATTAAAACATAACAAAAAGAAATTAACAAGAAAGATATATCAGGAGGTACTAAGTATAAGAAAAAGACTTACATCTTGCAATGGTAGTACGAACCAAGGCACGGGCTAGCAGTGCACTTTTCTTGAGCTTGTGTCCACACATTTGGTAAATACTTTCCTTCTCATATGGTGATAAAAGTTCTAAATATTGATTTAGGAGAGTTTCGCTTTTCACTTCATCAGGTAAAACATACCAAAAATGGGTTTCCCTAAAACCCAAAAGAAAAAAATGAAAAGAAAAGTTCACCATTGATACGGATAGTAAGGTCTTCGGACACGAATGTCTCAGAGGGAAAAGCTTTCACATGATGCCAATAATCCAAAGATATGTAGTACCCAAAAATAGGTTGATTACTTAAAACAAAGAAACTGAGACACATTCCAAATAACCAAGCACAAAAATGGGATAATAATGTATAACATAGAACATAAACTATAAGGTGATTCTCACTTTTTAGATGGTAGGGATACAGGAACCAGAGCCGGCAAAGCAGCTGAAAATTTCCTTTGAAAGCAACATACATTCATCTCAAAATTCACTCTTCTGCCGAGAAATGAAAACATTCATACTCGGTACGGCCAGTTATTGAGAAAGAAACCAATGCTCAATCACACAACCTTAACAAAACAAGAAAATTTTCATTAAGAACGATCCTATACTGTAAAAAAAAAATTTTAAAATAAATTACACAACAAAGAGCATATAAAACAATCTTTATTTGCATGAATACCTCCATTATGAACCATCCTAGACTGTAAAACGTATACTTTAAAATACAAATCAATTAACAGCAGCCGATAACAATTTTTTTTTTTAGAAAGTAAGAAGTTGAAATTAACCTAATCAATGTTAGCAAGTTTATCAAGAACTGATTTGATAAATTCATGAAATCTACATTAACAAAATTGAACAAATAATTTTCCCATGAATATTCGTAATGGAATTAGGAAATGTAACAACACAGAAACATTTATACAACATAATATCATTATCAAAACGCCACTAGTTTTAATTTGTTTCAATTTTTTTAATTTTTTGACAAGAACCCAAATCGCCAAAAAGAAAAAATTATCACATGAAAAGTTCATAAAATGAATGGCTTACTTGGTTCCAGTTCAATACGCATATTGTGCTGTAAAGAAGACGATGAAAACTAGAGCAGTGAGTCTGGATCTGGACTATAATGGAGATTATATTTGGGCCAAAGATGGGCTTTCTTTTTTAACTACACCACCTGTCTAAGGAACCTCAAATCTTCAATAGTTATTTTGATCAAATTTGAGAGAGATCAATACAAGGAAGAATTTCAAGTGTTTGGATCAACTTTTATCAAAACATATATATAACATTTTGATTGAAAATTTTGGCCATGTGGGGAGTGAAAATTAAAATTACTTTGGTCAACAAATTTTGAACATTCAACACTCATCCAATTACTCATCTTACATCAATATGTTTGATATACGTCCATCTGACTAAAGACTTCAAGTAGAAGAAAAAATCTTAAAACTGACTTCATCAATGTAAATGAGAAGTAGCAATCACTACTAATTTTGTGCAACAAGTTGGATTGATCAGAAACTGAAGTTGTTATAATGGGTTAATAACACTGTTAACGTTAAACAAAGTAACAGGTTAACAAATCTCACCCAAAAAGACATACTAAACGACACCCGAAAACATACACAACATATTCAAAGTAAAAAACACGACACTCGTTTATCAACAGGTTAGCCAACCATCCCTGACCCTCGAACGTCAATGGTACAAGCATTTACAGCCCTTCATCGCCAAGCTTCAAAGAGCTCGGTCCTTGAATTTATTCGGCCAACAATACTGGCTCCCTTGCTTCTCTCTACAGGTCCAGATTCCACAATTGTTGACAGCTCAGTGAGCTTCTTAGAATTCCTCCGTACACTTAATCCACTAGATTGACCAGTTCTGTTCATGCAAATACTGGTTTGAACCCCTCCACTAAAACCTGAAAAGTTACCCTCTTGGAGTCCATTTGCTAAGGAGTTAACTTGAGATACAACCTCACAAGGACAATTATCAACCAGAGTACGGTTTCCTGTGGCAATGATATTTTCGATTGACGCTAGGAAGTTCTGAGATCCATTGGCGTTAAGTTGAGTAGGGTGGGAGGGGCTCTCCAAACTAGGCTCTACAGAAACAAAAACTTTGTACTCTTCGTTCCCCTTGCTGGACTCGTTGTTGGTATCCTCAGGATATGGTTGTAATGAGCTTTGGTGCCCATTCTCGTCAGAGGGCTCTGGGCGGGAATCTCTTCCTGATTCTACCATGGTGTCTTCCCTCTCTTTAAGTGTCTTAATGATTAGAGTCTTGAGAAAATTCATCACTTGGACAGCATACATCAATGCTGTCAAAGGATCTGACATCTGCAATACAGAAATTACCACAGCTGTTATTACACCTTCAATAGATGATGCATGTCCCTTTTGAAATTGACACAAGTTATCATCAAAATCATATCTCCAGTAATATAAACAGTGGATTACATCTATACAAAGCTACATCCCTTATAGAGATTACAGCAGAACAACAGCATCAACACCAAGTATCAGCTTAATACCAAATCAGATTCATTTCTTTTTTCTTATAAGGAAGAGGAAAGTGAACATCTTGCCAAGTTATAACTGTGGCTATTCATATATAACAACTTGTATACGTCTCCAAGTTAAAAGGAAAAAAAAATGTTCAATCAAGTGTTGATTCAGACTTTAATAATGGGTTTGCCAGAATATCAACTATTGATAACAAGAAACAAAGAAATTAAAGAGGTTTATAAGTTTGATATTTTCATTTCATATCACAAAAAGTAGATAATTCTTACTTGAGTCATGTTCGGAGCAAACACCATTGCCACATTGCGTGCATTCATCTTGTTCATATGTTCCAATTGTGCAACATCTGCCATTAGATTTACCGCCCAATCCAGTAAAGCAGCTTCTGTTGGTGGAAGGAGTCTCACAAGCCGAGCACATTCCTCTTCTGACTGGGATTGCATTACCTGCTCTGGTGAAAGGGAGTCCAGGACCCCAGTTGGAAGTTCTCTAAACCATGCCTATAGTAAAAACCAATCAGATTAAGACCAAACATCATATCAACAAAGGCACATTAACATTCGTTGCAAGACGATAGAGAAGTTAACTACACTAAACATGAGCTCAGACCCTTGACAATTTGGTCAGTTGAAATTTTTTGCAACTAGGTAAAAAATGGATCAGAAAGAAAAAAGTTTAAAGTTCCAGTAGAAAATAAAGATGAGTTGGTAAGTGTTGGCCCCATGCATAAGTGAAGGGCAACTTCAAGCTTTCAGAATAAGACATCAAATAAAATAAAGGACAAGGAAAAGTCCAGCCATGATCAAAGAGTAGAGCTCTACCTTTATGAGACCTGCCAAGCAATGCACATCAATGTCGTCTGGTACCACTCCTCTATTTAATTGGTCCCTAACATATTCCTCTTGGCCGTTCTCAGCATTAATTCTGAAAATTCCTTCTGCCTGCAAAATTGAGTTATTAATGCTTGCCGAAGCTAGAGCCCACATTCATATCTCTCTCAACTTCATTTTTATCAAAGGACAGACAGGATATACACGGAATCAAGCTTCTATCTGCTGAATGATGTTAAACAATGCACCATGAACTGAATTTATTTATCGCATATGAAACAATAAAATAAGGGGCACACCTGCAGGCCTCCTTGGGCATACAAGTGCCTTTGCATCAGCAGCAGTATTGTAGGCACACTATTTCCTCGTGAATCAAATGAAAGCTGCATAGACTCCGTCGAAACTCCAAAAACATTTGCACTGCAAATGAAGGATATCATAGTCAGTAATGTAAACCACATAAGACTATGCATTTTTATGAAGACAGAGAAAAAAAGACAGTGTGTAACATATCTGGAATGGGTATGAAAACCAAACCAAGTTTACATATTGTTGCTAGTGCACAAAACCATAGATTAGCTAAAAGGCACTAATCAAAGAATTTTGGACATTCCAATTTCGTAAAAGAAAAGAAGTGTATATAAATATGTAAAAAGGGGGATAGATGGCACATTTATAATGAACCAAAACCTCATACACTTTGATGACTTTGAACTTGACTATCAAGTTATAAAAGACAATTAGCTGATGTACCGATGATATTCATGACAAATGAGCATAATTTGAGAAAAATAAATCATAAAATCAGGTGATTCCAGCAAAAGTTCTGCAGGCAAAAGTATAAAAAAAATAAAAATGCTAGCCAGCCGTAGAAGAAAATTTGGGTTTTTGTAAAACTGTTCAATAGACAAAGTTTAGATGACAGTTGTTATTCGCTATCATTAACAAAGTAAGATGGTGCTCAAGCTTGAGAAGACTTTAAAATTCGGTGAGGCACTATAACTTACAACAGACTTTAAAAACAAAAATTATCAGCATCTTTTGATAATGCTTTTCCGGAGGCAACCTAGAACTGAAGCCCCGTAGAAAATGTGCATATAGAAAGCTAAAGCACAAGCACTCACAATAAACAGAAAAGCCAACTCAACTGGAAGCAACCCAACAACGTTCTACTGAAACATGTAAATTTTGGAATAATTACCATTAAGGGAGTCAATGTTGAAATGGTTTAGTGACTCAACTTACCCACCAACTACTCCATTTAGTCAAACCATAATACAAACATCTTTTCTGTTAAATTTACATATCAGATGAAAAAACCCCAACTGATACACAAAAAAGTCAACAAAGTGTCTGACATAATTAGGTATGAACCCTAGAACAAGATTTATCACAAACATAAAAATTCAATTGACAACACATCTCAAACCTCAATATAATTCTTCAAAATTGCAACATTAAAGAAAGATAACGATTCCAAAGAGATGAACAGACCTGGCACTGGGGGGCGTCCTGGGAATCTCAGGCTCAAACTCAACAGGCAAGCCAAGAAAGCCATTAAACCTATCAAAAGTAACATGTGCAATATGTCTAACATTGGTGGGCAACCCAATCTCCATTGAACAAAGCTCTTTACTGATACTACAACCCACCAAAGACTTCCTAAAAGCAGCCACCAATAATGCCAAAAGTGACAGCTGATCTCCCTCACTTCTTTCCCTCCCTTTCCTCTCCCCTCTTTCCTCTTCTTCTTGGTCTTCTTGCCCTCTCTCTTGGACTATATCATGAAGGGTTTGTGTAGTTCCACCACTGGTGTTGTTGTTATAATTATTGGGAACACATGGAGTGGAGGAAGAGCTTGAAGAAGAAGGGAAATGAGAAGGGGATGATAGGAGTACTTCAGCCATGTTTAAAGAAACAATTTTTAGCAAGAATTGAGAAGCAAGATATGATTTTTGTTGGTGGGGTTTAATGGAGACAACGAAAGAAACAAATTTTAGTAAGAATTAAGGAGCAAGATTTGATCTTTTCTTGGTGGGGTTAAATTGAGATAATGAAAGGTCAAAACTTGAGGAGGAAGAAGAAGAGTCGCGTTGGATTGAAGAAAAGGGTTTGTGTGTTAATGTGTTAAGGTAAGGTAGGAGGTAAGAATCATAACTTTTGTTTTTTTTTTTTTTTTTTTTTTTTGTGATTTTGCTTTCGTTTTCTCTATGGTCTGGCTTTGGTGCAAGAAGAAGCAAAGGGCTCAAAAGAGAAAGAGAATTGAAGTTTGTATGTTCAGAGAAAAGAAAATGGTGGTTGGAGAAGGAGATGAAGAGATATTGAGTAGAAAGAGAAAAACATTATTTGTAATTGTAGCCACTTGGCCATCTCCTTATACATTAAATTTTGAGGTCCCTACTTTGTCTCTACTTTTATTTTATTTTTTTAAATTATTTTCTCATCTAATTAGCTTCATTGGATTTAATGATTCAAATTATTGAATTGTATTTCAATATTTATATCATATTTAACAATTACTTTTAAATTAAAAAAATTAATTGTTTTTTTTTTAATTTTATACTAATTTTTAAGTATTTATCAAATACATTTTCATACTATTTGTTTTATTCCTTATTTTTACAAAAATATTTAAATTTTATATCAAATAAGCTTTTGTGGTTGTAATTATTATACTCATTTTGTATTGATGTTGTATAATATCCTAATGTTAGGTATATAAATTTGGGATTCGAATGTTATATATCCTAATTAATATATTAGTACCATAAAATTGTAGTATGTTGATGTAATAAAAGATAATATGTTCATTTAATTAAGACAATATTGATACATCAAAGTCTAGATCAATTGAAATCTCAATTTTAAATTATATAATTATATTAAGATAATAGATGTCATGTTTTTTTGTATTTTGACTAATTCTAAGGAGTGATCGATGAAATTTTGACTAATTTTTTTTTATATGATAAATTCTACATTTCTATCCATGAATATTAGATAGAATGATAATATGAATAAAAGTAATATTGTACATATAACATTTTTATATAACATGATGTGACAAAAAATTATTGAGTGAAAATTTATTTTTAAATTTAAAATCAGTCAATCATATTTTATCATTTCATGTTATATGAGATATGTTGTATAAAAATATTGTATATATAGTATTATACTATGAATAATAATATGCTTACAACTGAGTCATACAAACATACGACAAAGTAGTAATTTTACCTGAACTTTATACAATTTTTGTCTGTTTGTATAACTTCAGTTGTAAGAATAACATTACTCGTGATAATATTGGTCCCCCATAATTTATCTTAATAAACTTTATTTCTAAATTTACCCTATTAAAATTTTTAAATATATCTAAATGTCTAAATAAACCCCATTCATTTACAAAATAATCCTTACATTTATATTTTTATTTCTCATGTTATATTTTTCTCAATCCTTGTTTTATATATTATTTTTTAGTCTTCATTTAACAAAAAATTAGCATGTAAGTAGTAGTTGTGCACATTAGGATCCCATGTGTTTTTTCTAATAAAAAAAGAATAACAAACTTATATAAATTCTGGAAATGTGCAAATCAATTAAAAGTTGGAGAAAATAAAATATGATAAAATAAACCCAAAGAATTTAATATATATTGTTATTGATCAAACTCATTTGGGATATTATCAATCAAGAGACAACATTTTTAAAAATTAGAAAAAAAGGGACACAAGTTTTAAAATAGCCTAAAAAGAGACAAAATATGGTTAAAAGGGGTTAAATTTAACATATTTCTAATGTTAAAAATTTTATATAATTTAAAAGACATTTACAATTAAAAATAAATTAAGATTACAATTATAAAAAAAAAAAAAAAAAGGCCATGGCGAATTAAACTATTTTTGAGTCTTATTTAGTAATTTTTGTAAAGGACAAAACTATAATTCAGAAAAATATAGGTCTGTTTAGAGTTTGGAATTATTAAAATATGAATAATTAATTTATTAAGAAATACAGAACGACAGGAGATCTCCTGGTTGGCTTATGTAAAGGCCGCTAACGCCACGTAGTAGTTTGAGTTCTATTCTGACAGGTAAGAGTGAAGTGAAAGCTTAATTAATTAATAAAAAATAGGACCCACCATTTTCCCAACGAATGACAAATGTCTGAGTATCTGACTTTTGTTCTTAGGTATTCAACATCAATGTCCCGAAAATTAATATCCTACTTTTTATTTATTTATTTAAGTAAATGATGATTTTAAGAATAAAAAGAATTATAAATTAAAGGACGAGCCCAAACAGCGTGACTCTAATAAAACAATGATAAAGCTGTAGAAAAGATTAATATTTAGTGTATATCTTTTTTATACGTCTTTTTTTTTATATTATTTTGTAATAAAAGATTATTAGATAAAAATTTATTTTTAATTTAAAATTAATTAATCAATTAGTTTTTATCACATAATAATAATAAAAAAATAATATATAAAAATAATAAATACATAATATTATTGTGACGTAAAAAACAAAAGGAAACTAAAATCAACACATTGTCCAAACGCACCACTATCCCAAGACGAAAAAAAAAAAAAAAAAAACAAGATCATGGGTTCCAAACCACATGCCGTCAGACCAATCACAAACGTGACAGTAGCCATACCCCGTGAAGCACAACACGCACCTGATATAAATGCTGCAGCGGACCAAGAGGAGGCACACAAAATGCTCAAAAACCTGGTTACCACTAGAAGAAAACCACAATCTGCCACCCATACAAACAAATCAACCCCAGCAGCAGCCACACCAACCACCAATCCCCCACCAAGTTAACTACTCACAAAAAAACCTGCAAGACCCCACACACCATCAACCGGTTCAAATGGCAAATAAAACCGCTTTTATGCATTAAACCGGAATGAACTATGATTGGACCAGAGAAACAGTGTCAAACCTTCGGTCCAACCGGACCAGATTACAAAACGAGTCAATTAAAATAAACCCTAAATATTTTTTTTTTCATTTTTTCATTTGGGAATTGAGATCGAATCTGTGTTCTTCTTCTGTCGTTCTGGGTCTCTAATCTCTAATCTCTAATCTTCATATCATACATCTCATTTGCTTTGCCTTCATTGTTGATCAATATTGCTTTGCCCTCATTGTCGATCAATTGAGTGTCGTTCGTGAGCAAGTGATGTTTTTGTGGGTGAGTTTGTAGCTCGGTTTGTGTTGACTTGTGGCTGAGTTTGTGGAAGAGTTTGTAGAGGATTTTTGGTGGATTTGTGGTTGCATTTGTGGTGGATTATGGGTGGGTTTGTGGCTCAGTCTGTGGTGGCGTTTGTGGTGGATTGTTGGTGGGTTTGTGGCTCAGTTAGTGGTGGTGGTTTGGTGGATTGTGGTGGCGTTTGTTGATAGGGTTGCGTATGCAGTTTGCATCAGACGGCAATTTGCATTTGCTTTGCCAACTGCACTGCAATTTGCAAATTAGTTTGCATTTGCTTTGCAAACTGCATGCATTATGCACTATGCAATTTGCGTTTCAGAATCACAGTTTTTTTTTTCCATTTTTATGTTAAAATTTGAGAATTTTACGTTGCTGACATCACCGGTCGGATCGTCGACCCAGACTTGGGGAGGGTCACTGCCGATCCGGCTTTCATAACATTGCCATCAAGCTCACCAAAACCAACCCAGCCTTAATCATTCCACCAACAGTCACCCACCCCTCAAACGACCACATTCCGACACACGGAAAAATATGAGACCAACCCCAATCACTCTCCCTAAGACTCACCCCTAACAGTGTACAAAACCCAATGCCCCTAGTCGAACAATCATCCACAACACTCCGGCCAAAAAGCCAAAACAACAAAAAACAGGGCAGAAAATAAAAGCACATAAAAATGAACCAAATGAGGCCACAAACAACCAAAACAAGTTCTCTTTTAGAACCCTACAAGCCCAGCCCACTTAGAATCATTGGCTAATTATTTCTCTCCCTAAACAAGAAGTAGGAATTTTCCACTCCTCTAGCGTTCTTCGGACTCTAGGATTATCCTTAAAAGGTAGACTCATAAGTCTAAGCCTAACAATCCCAATAGCCCGTTTCCCCACCCAAAACCAATGTTTCCCAAGGCCCTGGAACACATGCGCATTCCTTTCCTACCACACACAGTAAACCACAGCCGCAAGCAAAAGATGACAAATGGCAGCCTTAATACTCTTACCTCTAAAAGAAGCAACAGACCAAAGCACAATGGTATCCCATTCTTTAACAGACACTGATAACTTTCCATTGATCTGAGCCATTCTCCAATTCTCTTTTGAGAAGTTACAGTAAAAAAAAAAAATGGTCATGGGAGTCCACAGTGCCATTGCAAAGGTTGCATTTCAAGCTCCTAGGATCCAACCACCTAACCATCCTATCTTAAGTAACAAGCTTATGTTTGATGGCAAGCCAGAGAATGAAATAATGTTGCGGGATACAACTACCAAACCACGTGAGGTGGGACCATGGCACCCAACATCTACTTGGGAAAAAATCCAGACACGCTTGACTAATTGAGAACTTAACATTTTTTCCGTCCTTAGTTTTCCAAACAACTTCATCAGAACCCAAGCTCCACCTAGAGTTTTAGCCACCACTTGGGGAAAAAGATCTTGGATAATATCAAGCTATACCCATTGACCATTGCACAAAACCTCACTCATTTTAGCATTATACCCCAATCTTGAGGTATAAATAATCCTAGCTGGAATAATCTTATCCAAAGAGCCTAGAGAGTGCCACGAATCATACCACAAAGAAACGAATTGACCACTTCCAATGGAGAACTCAACATGCCTTCTCATCTTTTCTTTTAACCTCAGGATCTTACGCCAACACCAACTGACATCCCAAGGAACTTTAACACTCCAAAAGTTCCTACCCCGTAAGCGAATCATATAGATCCATTTAACCCATAATGAGTCCTTATCAGAAACAATACTCCATAGGTGATGAGCCATAAGCGACCGATTCCAAGTTTTGAGCGGGCGAATCCTAAGCCCACCCTCAGCCTTGGGAAGACAAATATCGTTCCAATCCATTTTAATCTTACCCTTGTCCATATTATTAGCCATTCAAAGGAAAACTCTCATCAACTTTTCCATGGCTCTTGTAACCGATCTAAGGAGGATAAACATAGAGGCCCAATAGACTTGCATGGAGGATAACACCGAGATAACCAGCTGAAGATGGCCAGCATAAGAGAGACATTTGTTAGTCTAAGACTTAAGGCTTCTATCCACTTTATCAATAAGAGGGAGACAATCGTCGTGACGAAGACGAGAAGAAATCAAAGGGACTCCTAGGTAACAGACAAGGAGTTGTCCCTTAACGAAACCCAAAACAAACTGAATTTCCAACTTAGGATTAGTTTTCACATTACAAGAAAACATAACATTTTTCATCATATTAGGATTAAGACTCGAGACCCGAGCAAAAACAGATAAGACATCATTAATAACCCTAACAAAACCAATATCCTCATGGTAGAAAAGAAACAGATCATCGAAAAAAAAGAGATGGCTAATCTCCTGGCTCATACATCTAAATTGGTATTGAAACTCCAGGTTCTCGTCAATTTTCATGCACAGGATAAGAGATAAAACTTGCATGACAATCATAAACAGATAAGGCAATAGAGGATCACCTTGCTTGAAGCATTTTTTCCCTTTGAAGAACCCATGAATCTCCCCATTAACAGCCACCGAAAAGGACGATGAGGTGACACACTCACGAATCTACTCCACCATCCGGTTAGGGAAACCAAAAAGGCTTAAAACATGAATAAGTAACCCCCAATTGACATTATCATACGTCTTCTGAATGTCTACCTTAAAGGCACATCTAGGAGGACCCAACTGCCTATGGTAGTTACAAAAGATTTCCTAGGCTAACAACAAATTATCGTTTATTCTCCTACCTGGAACAAAAACAGATTGTGTCTTATCAATAATATCCTCTAGACTATCTTTAATCCTGTCAGCCAAGATTTTAGAGATGCACTTATACAAAACATTGCAATAGGAGATAGGACGAAAGTATGAACCATTAGAGGGACATCCTTTTTCGGGACCAATGCTATAATTGTAGCATTAACTTCCTTGAGCGTCTGCCCACATCTAAAAAAATCAATAATTGCCAACGAAATCTCAGGCCTAACAATATCCCACGAATCATTGAAGAACTTAGTTGAAAAACCATCTAGACCCAGTGCTTTATCATCCCTAATCGAAAACATAACCCTGCGAACCTCATCAACAATGATAAGCCGGATCATACTAGCACAGTGATCAACTGAGATTTGGCTAGGGAACAAATCCAGGGTGTTATCCAAGTGGGTAACCGGGGGAGCATAACCGAGAAGATTCTGGTAATAAGACACAAAAGCGGCAGTGAAATCCTTGTTTTCGATCACATCCCCAAGTTAGAGGAGATTATGTAAATTCTTCTAACTTTCACAACGGACTTAAGAGACCTAAGGAAGAAAACAGAGTTCTGATTACCCACACTCAATCAATGCACTTTAGACTTCTGCTTAAGGAATATTTCATCATCCAAGAGGGCCTCTTTAAAAGCCAAAGAAAACACAACCTCATGCTCCCTAAGCTCACAATAAGAGGGTCACGATCAAGGGCAACTTGCAACAAGTCAACCTCCCTCCTAAGGATTTCCACTTTTCTACTAATGTGACCTTGCTTCTTATTGAGATTTCTACTAATATCTTACTTTTAATAATTCATAATTTCTTTTCTGGTTACTATGCTTGTAAATTCTATTTATTTTATAATATAAATTCTATTATATATACATACACACATGTACATATTCAAAATTTTTTATTTTAATTTAGACCTCATTAGGTGATGTTAATACACGTTTTATTGACACAAATTGATATTAAAAAACAAAACATAATTTTAATTTTCATAAAAAAAAAAAAACGATAATTATCTTTACTTAAATATTTTGTAATGGGTAGCTACCGAAAATCTACAACTATTTACTTATGCAATTTCAAGAAGAGAATTTGCATATTTTATTTGTGATCCAAAAATAATTTTCAAAAATTTAAATATAATCATAATTTTGAGTTATATTTTAATATTTGATATAATTAAAAAACTATTTTTAGATTAAAACATTTAAACTAATTTTGTTGGCTACTAAATGAGTTGCTTAAAATCTTTATTTATTGTTACTTGGGTAAAAGCAAAGTTGTGTGATCTTAATTCATAAGTACATCAAGTAAATGAAACTAGAGAAAAAAATGTTACCCTAATGAAATTAGGTTATGGACCTAATATTACCCTAATATTTAAGAGAGTTGTGATACCACCTCAGCACCATAGTTATATTATAGAATACCATGGTGGTACCACATCATCCACATCATATTGTATGTTTAATATTTCTCTTATAAAATTTGAATAGGCAAAATGCATATAATGAATCGCTTTCAATTGTTGTACTAAAAGCTGGTGACCTTGAAGACTGTAAATTAGCTCAGCCGGCACTGGGTTTTTCTTTCATAGTAAACTTTATTGCTTTATGGAGCGGAAAGCAGACGAAAGGAAATTTCGAAGCCGTTGAGTGAAGGTGGCTTTAATCTTCATGCAAGAAAAGAAGCTTTAATGGAAGATAACCGTTAACTGTTTCAAATTCAAAAACCCTAACGGATTTTTAATTGACCCGCCACCACCAAAAGCTAGAGAATTGGATTGTTCAATCCAACCGTTAATAAAGTTATTCCCCGGACGATTTTTCACTTTATATATTTAATAAATAAATACATGTATCATTTGAATTTAAGGTATTGAAATTAAAATACACAAAAATACGTATATCATAAGAAGAGGTGAGCCCAAATCATTTATTGGGCTTCCCATTAATACTTTAAATTATTTCCAAACTTGTTCATATTTTATCTTTCTCCTCCTCATAAACTCAATATTTCTTCCTTTCATCCATTTCACTTGCATTTTCCTAAACCGTATTTCCTTAACAATTTGGTAGTCATATCTTCCTATTCTATTCAATGTTTAAATTATGAAATCAATCCCTTATGGCTATTCCAAAGGTGGGTTTGTGTAGAGGTATTTAGAAAAAAAAAACAAAAAAAAATCATATTTAAAGAAATCCAAGTCTAAGGATGGGAAATACATTTGAAAACAATATAATACTTGTTTAAACCAAATACCACTATTTTATTCACTATCCTATTTCAACAAATATCAATACATATTTTTCCACAAATATTAGTATCCAAATCCTATCAATATCAATACACATTTTTCCACAAATATTACTATCCAAATCTTATCAATATCAATACACATTTTTCCATAAATATTACTATCCAAATCTTATCAATATCAATACACATTTTTTCATAAATATTATTTAAATACTATCCAAATTCAATCATATTTCAACAAATATCAATACACATTTTTCCATAAATATTATCTACATACTATTCAAATACCACTCACCCACTATTTACCAAATATTACTATTGAAAATACTACTAAAAATTAAAACAAAGTTAATTACTTTAAATCCATTACTGGTATTTCTAATGAATTTTTTAAACAATAAAAATTGGCTCACAACTCAATCTTTTAAACTCTCTCTCACAACCCCGACGTGGTAGGTCGCAATTGGTCAAGTGGGACTCGTTTGACCAATTTGCGAGCTGTCACATTAGGGGTTGTAAGAAAGAGTTTGTGAGATTAAGTTGTGAGTCTAGTATTGCACTTCTTTAGAATCATGAATTTCATACTCACTTGTGTATCAATCATAAAATTTGCTTTATTTTATATTACATATAATAATTTATGTAGATCTCTCTAAAACATACTATCACTTAAAAAAAATTTAGTTCATCGAAATAAAGAGAAGAATATTTAATTCATGAACTCTATTGTGATTTAAAAGTGCTTTTCAGTAATTTGAACTATAAATTATATACATAACTTAAAAAAAATATTAGAAATATTTCCATATGTAACCATCTTTACTAATTTTAATTCCCAAAATGTCAAGGGTTTGTTTAAAGGATAAATTTAGCTATAAAATCACATGACTTAACCTAATTAACCTAATTGTCCTAAAGGAAAAATAACAAGGACAAAAATAACCGGAATGCGTTAGACTATTAGGGCCCGTTTGAAAAGTCACCTGGTAAATAGATTTGGATGTAATTTGTGAGAATTACTAGGTTAGATATGTTTGTTAAACCAAGTAATTATTTGATTAGAGTGTAATTGGTGGTAATTGAAGAGACTTAATTACACTCTTCAATTCTCATTGGGGGTTGTGAATTGGGTATAATTACAAAATATTTTTTAATTACAAAATATTTTAATACCAAAAAAATAAAAATATTTTTTCCTATTCTAAATAGAAATTCAAAATATTTTGTATTGATCGTAGTATTTCACAATTACTTCAGTTTTGTTAGGATTATTTGTTTGATTCAAAATTAAAAGCCAAGCATTATATCGAATTCTCACACAGTTTTCAGTCTTTCACACAATTTTCAAGAAATCCAGAAAAGTTAGGTTTAGATAATAATATGTTTGGAATAATAGAAAAAATGTTCTACTCCTAGTTTTCAGTCTTCCATCCAATTCTTTATTTTTCTTTGTCAGGTGGGCAATTAGTCTCTTTAATTTTCAGAAAATTAAATAAACTATCAATCACTCAATGATTTTCATGGCAATTGAGTTTAGTTTCTAATATAATATTAATGGCCAGTAATCAAGCCATGTGTTAATTTAAATTGAATTAGACAACACTTGTTGTTAATTATTGTGCAGCGTGGTTTTCAAGTCTAGATTATGAATTGTTATTTTGGAAATAAAACCGTGAGGGAACCTAAAGGAGCTTATTTTTTTTTTTCTTTATTAATCTATGTGCCAGGGTAGCTTAATCTATGATGTTGGTTTTATAAAGTTTTTGTGTTGTTTTCTATGAAGATGTTTTATAATGGGTGTTTTGCTTGTATATCTTTAGTTGTATTGGGAATATGATTTGTTTGTATTTGAATTAAACATGTGAAAGCTTTACGTTTATGGACTTCTTGCTTTAGGTTATTATAATGGCTTTCTTCTACACAGTTGTTTGATTGAAAGCTGATCGCCGGTTATAAAATTTGTTGCAGGGATATCATTCTTTCTTTTTATAAAAAAAAAAAATTATGTATATTTTGCATCCTATTAATTGTTAATCGATGTAGGAATGACAAATACCCAAACATCTAGGGTTGAAAAACCATACACCGAATGGAATGAAGCTCAAGATGAGCACTTTATATATTTTGTAGTTGAGCAAGTTAAATTGGGAAACAAACAGCAAGGAGGTTTAACCACTAAGGGATGGCAAGTTGTAGAAAAAAAAATGCCTTGTTTATATGGAGACAAGTTTGATAAGACCAAAATTAAAAATAGGATGAGAACTTTGAAAAAGACGTATGCTATCATGAAGAGAATGATACAAAATAGTGGATTTGGGTGGGATGAAGAAAGTCAAAAGGTTACAGCTGAGGATGATGTTTGGGAGCAACATCTTGTGGTGAGTCTCTAATTTTTTTTTTAATAGAATAGGGTTATTATACTAATTTAATATTGTTTTATGTGTGATAGGCCCACCCAAAAGATGGTCAATATAGGATAAAAAAGTTCCCAGATTATAATATTTTGGCTTTGATTTTTAGAGACACTGTTGCTGATGGTAGGAATGCATGTGAAGTGAATGATGGTGAAGATTTTCAAAATCTCTTTTCTGATGATGATGTAGTTGGTGATACACAATTAACTTGTTATGCGGGGTTTTTTGTAAAGAGTCAGCATAAGTTGGACACAGATAGAGAAGTCGAAGAGTTCTACTTCGAGCTAATTCAGATTGAGCTCGACTGTAATACCCGAGCCAAGGTACGTCTAATCTTGTATTTTCTATGTCTATACACTTAGAATAATTCCCTTAAAATTTC
>WYDK02118157.1:7392189-7406648 GCA_009867345.2 Toxicodendron radicans
GATTTTTGGAGCTAAAAGTAATTTCATTTTACTAAAATGAAGGATGTGTTAAGTGCTGAGATTGCCAACGATTCTTTCCTTTTTCCTTTGAGATTATTTCCTTGTTAGAGACAATCAGGGCAGACCCAGGAATGAAACTTAGGTGGGTCAAAGGTTAAAGTAACAATTAACATAAATAAAAATAAAAATAAATACAAATATTTGTATTAATAAAATTATCATTAATTAATACATTTACAATTGTCATCGACGAGATTTCATCTTTTAAAAATATTGTATAATGACTTCATTATCAATACTATTAACTACATCATTCTCTATATACACAACTAAATTATCATTTAACCATTAATCTGCAGGTGAATATGCCAGCAATCTCACTAACTATCAAATACATATTTCTCTATATACAGAACTAAACTACAGCAACATGCTAACAACCTCACCAGTTATGCAGAAAAAAAAATTCTACATGTGCTTGAAGAAACATAATGAAAGCCAATCAAAATACACATGAACACAATACTATAAAGGACATTCTAGAGAATTTAAATGAAATTAATTAAATAAAACTCAATAATTGAATCAAGTTAAAAAAGAAAATCAACAAATATTTTTACTATTAAAAGAGATTCTGAAAACAATGATGATTCTTTAATTGAGTGGTGGGGCACGCTGAGGTTGGGGAAGAGAAAAATAGGGATTTGAGAGATGGAGTGAGCACGCTGGGCAAAATAAAAAATTGGGATTGGGGAAATAAGGGAGAAATATATTATTAGAGAAAGTAAAAAAAAAAAAAATTTATTTTGTTTACTTAGTTTTGTAGGCAAAAATTGAAAAAAAAAAAATTTAAATAAAACTCAAATGGGGTCACTTGACCCCACGTGACCTCCGCCATGGAGACAATATATTTGTATACTAGGAGTAAACAAATCAATTAACTTGATTGTATTTGTAGGAGCTTGATTTCAGGTTTTCCATTGTAAGAGAGATATTCCTCTTTATGTATCTATGTATAGATTCATTGAAAAAGTGTGAATGAAAAAAAAAAACCCATTTGATATTTTTCAAAGTTTAAGTTGTCTTTCCACTTAAAAGTTTAATCTAGTTGATAGAGATTCAACATTAATATTTATCGAAATAGACTCTCTCGAATTTAATTGTTTTAATTTGAATTTGTGATATTTGATTCTGATATCATGTTATCATTGTGATATTTAGTTCTGATACCATGTTAAGTAGGGGTGAGCGGGTCCGGATACCTTGTATTTTTTTTAAGAACCGGAACCGGAATCGGAACCTACAGGTTCCTAATATTTGGAACCGGAACCGGAACCGCCGGTTCCGGTTCCTAAGAACTTGGAACCAGAACCTGAAATACAGGTTCCAGTTCCGGTTCCGGTTCCGGGTAGATTGTAAAATATCAAAAGCCCCCATATTGTTTAAAAAATGACAAATACACCCTTATAAAATGACAAATACACCCTGTAATTTGATGTTCACCAGAATTACAAGTCTCCAAATTAAAATTACATAACATTTTAAATAACATAACAACAACACAAACATAATATATATAAAAGTTTAATCTAAATTTGCAATGGATATTATTTCTTCTTCGATTGGACTCTTCAATTCAACAAAAAATAAATAAAAACAAGAAATTCAATTACTCAATTATTAATTTAGAATATGAATAAAATTAAATTAAATAAGTACTAAAAATATAAGATATTGTTATTAGTAAATTACCTTAAATACAGGATCCGGTTCCGGTTCCAGGTTCCATGTTTGCTAGAACCGGAATCGGAACTACACAGTGTCGATTCCATTTTTTCAGAACCAGAACCTACCCTGTGGCAATCGGTTCCGGTTCCTACCCGGAAATGAAAGCAGGGTGCCCATCAGTTTCGGTTCTACCCTATTTTTTTGCTCACCCCTAATGTTAAGTTGTCATTCTATAACAAAAAAAAAAAAAAAAAAAAAACACATTAACATCTATTCCAATTGAATTGTTTCAGGTCTGATAGAACGAGAGTGTTACGGGTGTTTCAGTGGAGTGGTCAAAGACATTGCCCCTTCGTAGTGAGATTCAAGGAGCATATTATATTATATTATATTACAGGAGTGGAGTGGTCAAAGTTTGTCCTTATATTATATTACAGGAGCATATTATATACCATAGTGAGATTCAATTGAAGATAAACGTGCAGCCGAAAGAGCAGTGGACTTTGAATTGGGATGGTATATGGACCAAGTTGTGTATGGAGATTATCCAAAAATTATGAAAAAAATAGTGAAACAACACAACTCCAATGGGTCTTAACTTTTTCTCCTCTCCGAAAGGCAAAAACCTTTTCCATAAGCAACCAAAAGGCAAAAAGAAAATTTTCTTCTCAATGATCAGGAGGAAAATAAAAGTAATTGAAGAGTTTGAAGGTATAGCAAGATAGGAATTGAAATGGTTTAGTGTAAATTAATAAATAGAAAGCATAAAGTACCTTAAAATGTCTCAAACCTAACAATATTATGTAAGAAGAAAAGGGAGTTCCATTTTTTATATAAAATAAATAAATAAAGGAATTAGAATCAATAATTTATGTATCTAAATAATGGAGTGGCCAATGAAACAAAATTCAAATATTTTTCATATAATTTTACATAACATATTATAAAAATAATAGTTTATTGAGGGGTTACCTATTGTCATGGGTGTGGCTCTGAGAGGGGAGGTTAGTTTTCATATCTTGAATTGGGGGGTTAAATGTTATTATTCAAACTATTAGGGGAAATTAAATAACTTCCCGAGGTTTGTTTAAATCCAAAAACCCCTCTCAGGTACCAGTAATGACTTAAAATCCTATAGTTAGTTAGATGTTAACAAAATTCAGTTAGCGTGCGTTTGGTTTGCAGTAATATCACATTAATGGGATAATGTCATCTTTTATTATCTCATTATCTTATTTGGTTGTCAAATAATAAAACATTCTGGTAATATTCCATTATCAATAGTAAAATACGGTTGGTAATATAGGGTATGTTTGGTTCGGAGTAAAATAAGATTACATTTATTGATTTATTAGAATTGATTAGAATTAATTTATTGATTGAGTTATGTGTAAAAAATTAATTTAATTAAATTGATAAATTAATATTTGAAAAGTAAAATAAAAAAAAATAGCATAAATGAAAAAAAAAGGGCCCGACCCGACCTGCACACAAAAGCCGGCCCAATCCGGCCTGGCTCACCTTAGGTCACTTTTCTGCCACAAATATAACATACTTACACATTTATTCCTCTTAATCAAACACATTCACAGTAATACAACATTCACTTACCAAGATAATATATATTTCTCTTAATATAACATTCTCAACCAAACACACCATTAACTGTCAAAAGAGGGGTAAAACAGTCATAACACAAGCTTAAGGGGGGGCTTTTAGATTTATGCAAACCTCAGGTGTGTTCATGTAATTATCCCTATTTTCTGTAAACGGATATTTAAAGTGAAGGGTATAAATGGTATTTAACCTCTAAGGCTGTGTGAAATGTGAATAGTCAGCTTTGTTAACGTCTGACAAACAGCAAGGGGTTTTTGGGCCATTACTGAGACCTGAGGGGGTTTTTAGATAATCAAACCTTGGCGGGTTTAATATACCCTAAATATATATTTTTAAGGAAGGGTTTTTTGACCTTCTCAAAATCACCTTCTTTCTCTATGGTCCTGCAGATTAAAATAATCGAAATTCTTTAAAATCATTCGCATAGTCATTTGAATGAAATGTCATCGTTTACATCAATAAAACAAGTTATGACCATCAACTTTCGGAATTATCCGGAGCAGCTGCTACTGTAAGTCTCGAGACCTCTGTATTCTCAGTTGTTTAAGTTTCTATTTCAATTTCTAATTCGACATTTCTGTCGTTTCCTCAGCATTTTGAATTTCTTTTGTTTTTACAGTAATCTTTTTGTTCTAATTGATTTGGATTGTTGTGTGTATATATATATATATGTAGTTTGAAGAAAAGATTTGGCCAATCTTTTAAATTTTAGTCATAAATAGAGACAAATTGATTATAGAGGAAAAGGAATTAAATTTATGCAATCAGGTTAGATTTTTAGCTGAAAAACCCCCAAAAGTGGATTAATTTGGTGAAATTATAGTGGATTAAATTAGTGAATACACAATTTACTCAAATGGTGGATTAATTGCCCAATTTGAATTATTTATTTGTTTATTTTGTAATTGTGGGTTCATTCTGGATTTTCATGGAGTATTTTTGCAGATTAAGTTAATAATCAGTAAATTGATGTATAATAAATTGTGAAGATTTGGATTTTTTTTTTTTTAATTAAAGATATAGACCTTAGTTGATGAATTTTAACTTTGAATTATAGTAATCTTAGATTATAAATAGTCTGAGGCTGTCGGGTATTATTGAATTGATGACTTGATTGTGAAATATTGTAGGGAACAAGAGATTCTGAGAATATGCATGGTTGATGTAATTACTGTATTATCTAGAATTGTGTGATTGTAGCTAGTTAGGTTCCAAAAAAACTGGGGAAGATTTTGATTTTCCAGATTCGTAGTGCTGGTTTCAGAATTGCAGATGAGCAATTGTAATTTTTGATTTAAAAAAAAAAAAAAAAAACTTAATCTTCAATACGTCTTTCTTTCTTTGTTTTATAGTGGCATGCTAAATGTTTATCATCCTTGCCTCTTTTTGTGGGGTGCATGAACAGTGATTTGATTTGTGTTTTTCAGGTTTAATTTATTTTGTCCGCAATACCTCGGTACAAACAAGTTTTCATTTCCATGAATATGCAAAGCAAAATACCATCTGATAGTCCTCCTTATTCTACCCGACCTGGATGGAAATATGATGTCTTCTTGAGTTTTAGAGGAGAAGACACACGCAAAAACTTCGCTGGTCATCTGTATTCTGCATTGGATCAGAAAGGAATATTCACCTTCAAAGATAACCACAAACTTGAAAGAGGAAAGATAATATCGTTGGAACTCTTTAAAGCAATTGAAGAATCAAGGTTTGCAGTCATTGTTTTTTCAGAAAACTATGCTTTTTCGACATGGTGCCTGGATGAACTTGCAAAGATTTTGCAATGCATGAAACTGATGGGTCAGATAGTTCTGCCAGTTTTCTACCATATCAGTCCATCTGAAGTTAGAAATCAGACAGGAAGCTTTGAGAAAGCTTTTGCGGAACATGAACATAATTTTAGCGAGGATTTGGAAAAGGTGCAAAGGTGGAGGGTTGCCATGACGGAGATTGCTAATCTCTCTGGATGGCATTTGCAGAATAGGTAACACTAATAGTTACCTTTTTCCCATCTGTTTTCTTTTACATTTCAATTTGAATTCACAAATACTCATATTGAGATAAATTAATACTGAATAGTATCCTTGCGGAATGTATATCTTAAGTTCAAATAGCAAGTGCTATAATCTATTAGTAATTAACAGTATGCAGCATTACACATTATAGGTGGTATGAAGTTCAACACTTAATATTGTGTATATGCTTGGGGCAGATCCAAGATTAAAATTTAATGGGCAAGAAATATATTATTTTATGGAATGTTGTTGGCCATCTAAGATATGCTCTGTATTATGTTACAAAGTTACTCTTGAAAATTCGTTTCAAAATAGAAAGCCAGTGCAGGGATCTTTTTCTCACTGTTCTGATGGCTTGAAGGAAAGCTTCTCAAACCAATTAATCAGATACTAATGCATCTATCTGTTAGCCAAGTCATAAATTGAGAGCAAGGCCAATTTCAAGGGCATCTAAAACAATTATACATATTTGGAAATATACCCGTTAACTAAATTGAAAAATAGTATTTTTATACTGCTGGTTTTTATTTTATACTGTTAGTCTCTCGCTCACATTACTTGGATTGTTAGTAGTTCATTTCAACTTATTTTGATTCAATATTTTGACATCTATTGGAATTGATATTCAATCCCAATTGAAAGAAAATTATATATTGGCTTAAGATTTCTTGACCCATTTGTAGCTCATGCTAACTTTCCATGTATTTGATTTTTTTTTTCCCTTCATTTGCAGGGAAGAATCAAAATTTATTCAAGGCATTGTTGAAGAAATATCAAGTAAATTGGGTCCTACATTTTTAAATACAAATGGAAACCTGGTTGGAATGGAGTCACGAATGAAGCAAATGGATCCATTACTAGGTATAGGTTTGAATGATGTTCGCATGTTAGGGATCTGTGGAATGGGTGGAATAGGTAAGACAACTCTTGCAAGATCTGTTTTTGACAAGATCTCTTATCAATTTGATGGTAGTAGCTTTCTTGCCAATATTAGAGAAGTTTCTACGACACGAGGTCTGGTCGGTCTACAGCAACAACTTATTTCTGAAATTTTGAGAGAAAGAAACATAAACATATGGAATGTTCACATAGGATCTATAGAGATATTGAGAAGGTTACGACATAAAAAGGTTCTTGTCATACTTGACGATGTAGATCAATTAGAACAATTACAAGCATTAGCTGGAATGCATGATTGGTTTGGGTTGGGAAGTAGAATCATCATTACAACTAGAAATCGACATTTGCTTGTTAGGCATGGTGTGGATAATGTGCATATGGTCAATGGATTAACTCATGGAGAAGCTCTTAAGTTGTTTTGTTGGAAAGCCTTTAGAAATTGTCATCCTACTGATGATTATTTAGAGCTCTCTCTGCAAATGGTCAGTTATGCTGATGGCCTTCCATTGGCCCTGGAAGTTCTGGGATCCTTTTTGTTTGGTAGAAGTAAAGCTGAGTGGAAAGCTGCATTTGATAGATTGAAAGAAGTTCCTGACGAAAGAATTTTTGAAATACTTAAAATAAGCTATGATGGACTACAAGAACTGGAGAAGAAAATATTTCTAGATGTTGCTTGTTTCTTTGAAGGAAGGGACAAAGATGAAGTAAGACAAATACTGGACAGTTGTGATTTTTACCCAGATATTGGAATTAGTGTTCTGATTGATAAATGTATCATCTCTCTTTCAAACAACATATTGTGTATGCATGACTTGATAAAATGTATGGGTAGGGAAATTGTTCTCCAAGAGGGTCCCACAAAGCCAGGCCAACGTAGTAGGTTATGGCTCTCTAATGATGTTTCCCGTGTATTGACAAAAAATGAGGTATGCGATTTTGAAGAAGCCATAAACTTAAAACAGTATCATTTTCAATTTAACATGTAATATGTAGACAATGCTAAAAAGGTATAGTATTGAAGTTTATTATCTCCACCTGACTGCATCATTATGCTCTTTCTTCATCAGGGGACAGAGGCTGTTGAAGGCATAATTCTGGACTTTCCTGCATAAGAAGAGTTAAAATTGAATGCTAAATCCTTTTCAGGCATGAACAATCTAAGATTACTAAAAATTAGAGATGTAAGCCTTTGCCAAAGCCTTGAATATCTTTCAGATGAGTTACGTCTTCTGAATTGGCATGGCTATCCCTTAAGATCTTTGCCATCCAATTTTCAACACAACAAACTTTTCGAACTTAACATGTGTTACGGCCACATTAAACAACTTTGGAAAGGAGTGAAGGTAACATTCTCAATTGTACATAGCAATCTCTGTTTCATTGTTTAAAATGAAAGTCAACTTTTCTTGTTTATATAAATTAATCTTTTCTAATTCAGTGCTTTTTTTTTTTTCATTCTATCAGCATTTGAACCAGTTGAAAATAATTATCCTTAGTCACTCAACATACTTAACTAAGGCCCCAGACTTCACTGGTGCCCCAAATCTTGAGAGACTGATTCTTGATGGTTGTACGAGTTTATCTTTTCTTCACCCATCAGTTGGACTCCTTAAAAGGCTTATATTATTGAATTTGAAAGACTGTAAACAGCTTAGGAGACTCAGAGCTAAAATTGAATGGGAATCTCTTGAGGTTCTTATCCTATCTAGCTGCTCAAAACTAAATGATGTTCAAGAGATAATTGCAAATGCAAAACATCTGTTGCAGCTTCTTTTAGATGGGACAGCCATAAAAGAACTACCTTCCTCAATCCAACATCTCACTAGGCTTATAACGTTAGATTTGAGGGATTGCAGAAACCTTATTAGTCTTCCGAACAGCATTTGTGATTTGAGGTCACTTAAAGTTCTTAATATCAGTGGCTGCTCAAAAGTAGACAAAGTGCCAGATGACTTGCGGCATATGGCAAGTTTGGAGGATCTTGATTTTGGTGGAACTGCTATAAGCCAACCACCATCTTCTTTTGTACTATTGAAGAACCTCAAACGGTTATCTTTTCATGGAAGCAGAGGAGAACCACACAAGTCATGGAGTTCACTCTCTAGCTTGTTCTCATTGTTCCCTAGAGCAAATCCAAACTCCATAGGCTTGAGGTTACCTTCTTCTTGGTCACATTTAAGCTCTTTAAGAGACTTGGATCTAGGTGATTGCAATATCCTGGAAGGTGCAATTCCCTCTGATATAGGCTTCTTACCGTCATTAATAAAATTAAATCTGAGCAGGAATAATTTTGTTAGTTTACCTACAAGCATCAGTGGACTCCCTCAGCTTGAAACTCTTATTATAGATTATTGCGATCGACTTCAAGCCTTGCCAGAGCTTCCTGCAAGTACATTTAGATTATTTGCTCAGAATTGCACATCCCTGGAAATAATATCAAGTCCATCATCTATATCTTCATCTCTATCGCGAATGTTTTATTTAAATAATTGCTTCAAACTGGCTGGGAGTGAAGGAAGCAATAGTGTGATATTCTCATTTTTCAAAAATGTGCTCCATTTGCTGCTGAAAGGACAACTTCAGGTACGTCTGTACTCTAATTCCAAGTTTTCAAAATTAAAAATGGATTGCTGATTTTCTTAAAAAATGGTACAAAGTAAATGGTAGCTTAGTTGCAAATGTATATTTTAATAGCTTGTAAAAATGCTTCATTTTTATTCTCAGGGACTTCAGTGTTTAATTACACAGCCTGAATTCGAAATTGTTATTCCTGGATCTAAAGTTCCAGACTGGTTCATTTATAAGAGTAAAGGAGCTTCAATAAGAATATTCCCTCAAGTGCATCTCTATGATGATATATGTAGGGGACTGGCACTTTGTGCTGCTTTTTCAGTCCATCCTAAAAAGGGTTCCTGTCCAGATGACAAACTGATAGAGCTTTATTGTGTTTTGGAAATTGATAACTCCCTTAGAAGAACCTATTCCCTGACATTGACCATAGATTCCTTGGCTAAGTCAGATCACCTCTGGTTGATATACTATTCAAGAGGTTATCTCTTCAAAAAAAATCCGCAAGGATTTCATAGTCTCAGTGTGGTTTCTTTTCAATATGCAAACCATGATTGTGTCACCTTGAAGGTTAAAGAATGTGGATTCCGTCCAGTATATAATTCTAATGTGGAAGAATTCATCAGGGCATCCAATAATCCGAGTAGTAGTACGAGTTCTGAGGTTTTGGGTCACGATAGATTAGCAGTAACAAGTGCTATCATCAAGAGAAGCCGTGATTAGTACTTCCCTGATCAACGGCCATATCCAAAAAGATTGAGGTGATACCGGTTGAACACTTAAACCTCATGAATAAATGAGCCTGGGAATTGAACTCTTCACTCCTGCTGGCCTTTTGGTAGGTTTGCCTTTTCTTCCAGCTTTGACTTGCTATGCCTTTTGTAAGTGCTTGTTCCATATCATTTCGTGTATTTGTTTTAGAAAATGAAATTATTCTTATATATTTAAGCTCACATAAAAATCATCTACAATATATCAGTAAAAATATCAGAAAACTCAAAACTATCTTTTGTTTTGGGAAAATGGTCCTTGAGAACAGCGAAAAACTGAGGGTGTTCAGTTAAAAATTTGTTTCCCTTTTTTTTCCATTTTTTTTTTTCATTTTCTAATTTCCTAAAATGCCAAAGCTTGTCCTGTTTATGCTTTAATTTATAGTTCTCATAAAACCAAAAATACCATATTCTTTTTCAACACTTGGAATTGATAAAAACGTTCTGTGTTTCTGAAAAATGTTGCACTGGAGGCCAAAATCCCTCATTGTCTCTAACAATTCTCTTTTACAAAGTTTTCATCTTCCACAAATCTTACACAAAATCTACGTCACAGAGTTGTGAAGGAGAATTGCTTATTGATAAAACATCACAAGCTCTTCTGGGATGAATTTGCAAATGTGGAACATAAAAAACACTCTGCCGATTCCATACTATTTTTAGATTTCTTGATACTATTCTTCATGGAACTTAATTTTTGCAAATGGTTACTTGTATTTTCACTCTGTTTTTTTGGTTGTCTTATCTGTAGCACTCCCAGGTAATTTTGAACTTCTTTTAATTGATATTTTCTTTCTTTCTTATGTTTCATTGTTTTCTAAGAATAGATTCTTCTAAATATACTTCTTGTTGATTGAAGTGGAGCAACTACACGGAGATTCTAAAGTTAGAGAAGTGAATTTAGGAGGGTGATTGGTTATGGAAAGTTGGATAAAGCTCTCTCTTTTTCATGGCATTCCCAGTGTGATATGCTTGTAAGTAAGCTTCTTATTTACAACATCCAAAACGAGAGACAGTTCTTCTATTTTGCACGTTGTTTCTCAATGAAATTTTTTATTGCCTTAATACACAATCCAGATTCCGGAAACAATGGTGATGCACAAAAAGCATGAAATGCATTCAGATAATCAAACAAGTTTCTGTTCCAAACTTCTTCAACCCCTCGTAATACCTCTTTTGCCAATCTATTGACAGATCAAGCCATCCAACAAACTCAAATGTTGCTGGAAAGTTTACGCCGGAGATATCACCACGAAAAAATTGGCTCCAGGATTGTGTCTATCTGACCCTTCAGGCAAGTAAGCTCTGTCAGCAATAAATGGAGCCTGAAAAGCCTTATTTCGGGTTCAGTCCTCTGTTCTCCAAAAAACTGGCTGATTTAAGCTAATCCAAAGACTTTCAAGTTTTTTAAATTAAATCACAAGCCTTGACTGCCACATGATGCGCCAAGTTGCCATCAATGAAATATTTCTTTACATTTGCATGAGGGAAGCCCTGAAGTTATTTTGGATGAATTTGAGGATATTGAAACCGTCTTGGTATTGACATAGATGCTTATACTCTGGTGGTAGCCTGTAGTTCAGTGAGATGATGATACTAATGACTTCTTCCGCACGTCTTCAACAGAAGCAATCGTAGGCTAATGAATATGGCAATATTAACATGAAGCCTCCGCCAGAAAGTTAAGTATATCAACATAATTTCAGTCGGTGCGGATATAAAAGCGGAACCAAAGGTTTCATGGTAAGCCGACGGTGATGTCTGAGGTTTTGAGGCCATTGACAGGTTACTTGAAACGATGCAAGTTTTGATGTTGTTGGCTTTGAAGGTTACTTAAGACATTGAGGGAACATGCATGTCAACATACAGATGACATGTGTTTGTTGTTCAACTTATCAATGTTTTTGAAGAGGTTTATTTAATTTTTCTTCTCGTGGGATCATATAACATTAATCTCATTTGTTTTGTTAGAAAGTATTAAAAATACCTTTGTAATTATCAAAACCTTTCTACCTCTCTACAAAATAAAAAAACTTTACAAATATTTATAGAAAAATGCTATGTTAACAATTGATTCTCACAATTTTATCTTACAATCGCAAACGTGACAGTAAATGAGGGAATAATTGTTCCTTCATAGGAAACGGTTGTTCCTTCAATAGGAAATGATCGTTCTCTTATGAAGGAACGACTTCAATTAGAAATGGTTGTTCCCTTATGAAGGAACAACAATTCCTCTCTATGGGTATGGTCATTCCAAAATTGGAATGGTTATACCTGAAGAATGACCATTCCATAGAGAGATGGGTACGGCAATGGCCATTCCAAAATTAAGTTGTCTTTTCATGTTAGCTCATAACACCCAAAGTATGAAATAATTTTGACTAGACTCAAGAATGACCGGAGGGAACGGTCGTTCCTTCATACAAAATGATCGTTGCCTCAATAAGAAATGATCGTTCCTTTATGAAGGAACGACCTCAATAGGAAATGATTGTTCCCTTATGAAGGAAAAATCGTTTTTCACGTAAGGAATGAAATGATGGTCGTCATCAGGTAAGGAATGGAATGATCGTTCTTCAAATGGCCAAGGAACAACCATTCCATAGAGGGGAATAATCGTTCATCTTTATGGGTATGGTCATTCCAAAATTAGAATGATCATATCTGAAGAACGGACATTCCATAAAGAGGAACATTTGGTATGGCCATTTCTCATTATGGAATGGCTATACCTGAATTTGGAATAGCCATACTTGAATAAGGTATGGTCAGTCTAAAGAGGAATGGTCATACCCACATAGAGGATATACATTCCTCTCTATAGAACAATCATTCTATAGAGAGAAATGATTGTTCCTATCTATGGAATGATCATTCTTTAGAAAAGAACGATCATTCCACATAAGAGAACAACCGTTCTTTATGAAGGGAACAACCGTTCCTTCACAATGAAAGACCATTTGTATCTTGGATGCGATGAGAGTGACGTTACAGTGTCAACTCTACTATTGCCAATATTAAATGATCTTCAGCGAGAAATAAAATAAACCCTTTTTTAAGAGTGAGGCTATTTGCATTCCACATACTACTGCCAATATTATTATAAAAATTTTGAAAATTATATTTATATTTTACATATGTTTATAATTCCAATACTAAATCAATCGGGTAATGCTCATGTTTTAGCGGAAATTTGATTTTTAATTTAATTTAAAAATAAATAAATCATTGTATTAGTTTAGTATGTTTACTTGAAAAAGAAATGAGTTTGTAATAAGAGTAATGCTATGGACACCAATATTTAGCATCGAAAATTTGCACCGAAGAACATGGACGAACATTGAGACTGCTCAGTATTGGAACGATTGTTCAAAATATTGGACGTCTGTCCAAAATTCTGAACTGCAGTTCAAAATTTCGGACGCCCGTAAAAAAAATTGGTAATAAAATTTGGGTATAATTAAAAAAAAATTAATGTTGAATTTATTGGACGGGCGTCCCAAATTGGACTCCCGTCCAAGACAAAAGGACACCCATTCCAAATTTTGAACAGGCGTCCGAAGTTTTAGAATAACTATTTTTTTTTAATATGCGTTATTGTTCATGGATGGAGGTCCAATATTTGAGACCTCTGTCCAACACATTTGGACCACAGTCCAAAATTTTGGACTGGGGTCCAAGTTAGCCACTTAAATGTATTTCGAATTTGATTAAAAACCCAACCATTCCAATAACTTAGGGTTTTTCTTCAAATTCTTCCTACTTCTCCAATTGCCAGAACCTTCAACGGTGAAGGCTCAAGAAACAAGCAACGTATCCGATGTGCGAAGCGGTGATTCAAGCTAAAAAAATCCAAGTATTTCTCTTTCCCTTTCCATTTAGCTTGTTAATGCTTCCTCACATGAATTTCAATGGATTTTATCAGCATTTCAGTGATATATGTTTTTGTCTGTGTAAAGGAGATGAGATCCATCCCTTTTTGTTGATGATGATCACACTATATCTTTTATAAATCACAAAATAAATTTTAGGCCATCAATTTATCCTTATTTTGTTTTTTAAAAAATATCTTAGCCCTTCATTTAATCTTATTTAGTTTTTAAAAATATTTTTTTTTTCAAAATTCAAAATAAAATTAAATGTTATATGTTCATGGACACGGGTCCAATACATTTGGACCCCACTCCAACATTTTAGACTGGGGTCCAAATGTGTTGGACATGGGTCCCAAAAATTGGACCCCCATCCATGAACAATAATGTATATTTAAAAAAATATATTCTAAAAATTAGGATGTCAATTCAAAATTTGGAACGGGTGTCCTTTTGTCTTGGACGGGAGTTCAAAATTTGGGACGCCCGTCCAATAAATTCAACATTATTTTTTTTTAATTATACCAAAATTTTATTACCAATTTTTGGGATGGGTATCCAAAATTTTAGACTGCAGTCAGAATTTTGGACAGGCGTCCAATATTTTGAACAACCGTTCTTAAATACTGAGCGGTCTCAATGATTCTAATGTAGTCAAATTTACGTTCTTTAATGTAAATTTTCGACATTAATTACCGGTGTCCATAGTATTAGTGTTGTAATAATCCCACTTATTCATAGGTGGGATGGTGGTACTTTTATCCATCATTATGCTATTAAAATTAAATACATAAAATTGATTTTTTTAAAACCATCAAGTATCAAGACTAGACCCGGCAAAACGGGTGGGTCGCCCGCGGGTCCACCCGTACCCGGGTAAAACGGGCGGATACGGGTTAATACATTTTAGACCCGTGGGAATTGGACCCGTACCCGGCCCGCCCGTTTTTTTTGCGGGTGGGCCGGGTAATGCCCGCGGGTACCCG
>WYDK02118157.1:7421338-7433542 GCA_009867345.2 Toxicodendron radicans
CACACACACACACACACACACACACATATATATATATACATCTGCATGTGCATCTACATATACATATATTTCTTCCTCTTTCTTCTGCCTCTCTTCTTACTCATTATCTTCTTCTTATTCCTTCAACTTGGTTGATACAATACTGTTCACTATCACTGTTCACTGTCACTGTTCACGGATTGAAAGACTTCTTCAAGGTGTGATTCGTTTTCGATTCAATATAGAATCTCACGTGCAACGTCCACACGAAAATAATCCACTCACAGAAATTGCTAGATCGCTTGAGTAAGTGAAAGGAATCGAAGAAAATAAATTTTCTTCTTCAATAAGGGTGGCTCACATTTTTTATCTTTAGGGTGGCTAGGGTTTTTCTTTTCAATCTTTTAATTGAATGAATTAATTATATTCTCACACTTTAAATGGAATTAAGTTTCCTTTACATAGGAAACTTAAAACCCTATTTCATATAGAAATAGTCTACTATTCCATTTAGGAATATAATCCCCATAGCCAATCATTCCCATTATAATTAATTAATATTATTTTTTAAATCAATTAATATAAATAAATATATTTAAATTAACATTAATAAATATTCAATTAATTAATTCAATTTAAAAATACCGAACAAATAAATTTAAATTAACACAATCTCACCAATTTAATTATTAATTAAATTTAGGCTACAACCCTAGCAATTATATTGCCCATGTGAGATTACCAAAATACCCTTATACATAAAAATGACGAAAATACCTTTTTCATCATTTTCCATGATTCCTTTTATTATCTTTTATGTGTGTGACCCATAGGCTCCTCATCGTATCGGTAGCGATCCCAATAATCGACTCACCGAACACAGACCAAGATTGGTCTCTAGCAAGACATCATGGCCACCCGATAAATTCAGATTCAGCGAAACTGAAACCTGTCAACGATATGGTTACTATGCGATTCAATCTTTTCGTCATCTCTTATCTCATCAAGACTTGAAGTACAGAAATAGTGTCAACTTCAAATGAGTGCCTCGATATATTCATATCCGATCATCCGAGTGACAACCAAAGTATAAATTGGATTTGAGCACCAACTCAATTCCACTATGGCCACAGATTTGGGGTCGTAATCACTCATCGAATATCTATCTGAGATAATGTCTCTCGCACCGGGAGTGACGAATCCTGTGTCGATCCACCATAGTCACGACGTTCTTCTCAATATGGCCAACGATTACCATATTGATAACTCTAAAGAGAGTTACGTTGGGCTAGTGTCAAACCACACCAATGTTCACGCGTGGCATTCCGGTGATCTCAAGTCAAAGGATCACATGCACCACCATCCGTTAGAGGATTGTTCCATAGACACTAGGGTTACCATCTATATGGAATCCTCTTATGGGTCTGCCCAGTGAACTTGCTCATAAAGCAAGCACCCATGTGTCGCACCAAATTATCTCCCAATAACTTTGACAAGGGAGATATGTCACTGTCTTTCAATAGGATCGTTCAACATGATGATAGCATTACCGTATTATCTGTGCCCTCAATTCAGAATAATATTGGGGCTATGGACGTTTTAAGAATGGTCATCTTATTTGATCATAAAGTTCTCACTATCACGATTTTAAACACTTGATACTCTCGTCATGATTCAACCAAGCTTCGAGCATATATCATTTCATATGGTCATACATACTTAGGGTCTGATATAGAAATGACTTTTATTATAAATTAAACATGTTTTTACAAAGAGTCAATTACAATATTATTGGCTCTAGGGCACCTATACTAACATCATCATTCTTTCTTCTTTTATTTTTCTTTCTTTCTATATATATATATATATATTCTCTTTCTTCTGCATCTGCATCTGCATATACATATACATATATTTCTTCCTCTCTTCTGCCTCTCTTACTCATTATCTTCTTCGTCTTCCTCTTTTCTTTTTCTTTTTTCTTTTTTTCTTTTTTCTTCTCTTATTTTCTTTCTCTTTTATTTTCTCCCATCATTCTTTCTTCTCTTATTTTTCTTTCTTTCATTGCCTCACATGCGCCCCCACCACCACCTTGCTTGCGATGTTGTCACCGGAAGCGGCCAGGCTGTTGGATCTATACTTTTATCTCCGTTTTTTCTAAGTTCTATTTTTTCTTTCTTTCTTTGTTCTATGATCTACTGGATCTCCCTTTTCCTTTTTGTGGAAGCTAGTTCAATGGTTCAATGTGTCCGATTCAATCTAGCCCATGTTTTGATGAAAACTTTGAGACTTGTACAAAAGTCTTTGAAACAATCTAAAAGCATGCGCGAAAATAAAGAAAGGATCAACCTTGTGAAGATAAAAAAAAAAAAAAAAAGACCTTGTTGGGTGAAATGTCAGAGAAAAATAGAGAAAGTTTGACTGTTTTCGGCATTTCTTCTAGGGGTATAAGATCTTCTTTACTCGAGCCTTTACTCGAGTTCAAGTCGGCTCGAGCTTAACTCAAACTCGAGTAAGGGAACTCGAGCTCGAGCTCGAGCCTAGAAATCCATGCTTGGCTCGAACTCAAGCTCGAGTGCTACAGTAATTGAGCCGAGCTCAATTAGTGGATTACTTGACTCTGCTCGACTCGATTACAATCTTACTTTGTACGCCCTTTGCCTACAACTACTTAGTCTACGCAACAGATAATCAATTCATAACTCTTTTATCTCTCTTACTTTTAATATTTAACTTCGTCTAATTAACATGTATTAGATTGATACATAGTTTTGTATATGGAATTTTGAGTTTGCAGATTGTGAGCATAACGGAAATGGCAACATCAGCAGTCCTTGCTTCAGCAATAGTCACCGGTGCCTTGGTAAGGTGCGGCAGCAAAACCCAAAAGAGAATGAAGAAGGTGGTGTATTTGAATGGATTGAATTCCTATAGAGGTCTTAAAGCACACAACAGGGTGGTCTCTCTCTGCCTACCACTATGCATTGAGCAGTGCTTTGCAAATGTTGTGAGCTCACTCAAAGCAACATCCAAAAGAAGTGGTGGTGGTGGTGGTGGTGGTGGTGGTGGTGGTGGTGGTGCACTTTCTTCCACATGCGATGCTGCTTCTAAGATATTCAGGATTGTTGCCATCATGAATGGACTTGTTCTAGTTGCAGGTGAACGGACGGGAGTCCATAATGACTTGAATTCATTATGGACTCATGTCCATTCATTATGGACGAATTCAAGTCATTATGACTCCCGTCCATTTGAGCAACATCAAAAAAATGGACGGGCATCCATATGATATGGACACCCATCCATTCCTATAAACGGGCGTCCATTATTATTTCACTATGAACGGGTGTCTATTTTATGTAGACGCCTGTCCATATACTATGGACGAGAGTCTATTGTTATTTTGGGTTCAGATTTGTGGACGATCGTCCATCAAATATTGACGGACGACCATAATTATTGCACGGTCGTTCATTCACGGAAGTGTCCAACATGGACATCCCACGTAAATCGGTACATGAATTCGGTGTCATATATCGGTATCCGTAGTATAATTGATAACCAAATAGCAAGTAATAAATTTTTAATGGATTTATTTTCCTTTTAGGTATAAATGACTTCTTGACACTGTGTTTGTTTCACTTTTTAGAATATGATTTTTAGAAAAGTGTTTTGAGTTGAGTTGAGTTGAGTTGAATGAAATAGAATTGGATTTGAATATGAAAATATGTTTGATAATTTTTCTGAAAAAGGTTTTTAATATATTTTTGGGAAATTTAGATTATTTTTTTAACCCCCCAACATTTGCTGAATTAGCTAAACCCACAATAAATGTTTAAAAATTAACGAATACATCACCACCACAAGAGGACCGCCGACTGCCGGTAAGGTCGTTCCCGCCATGGATCAGTGATACATGGCCAGAAATGGCCAAATCTAGTCGTTAACGGCAATGGATCTGGCCATTTTCGGCCATCGATCACAGATCCATGGCCGAAAACGGCCTTACTGGCCCATGGACGACAGATCCAGCCGACCGTTGATCGTCAGTGGTCGTCGATGGCCTATTGTGGATAGGGTGTATACGTCAATTTTTTAACTTTTATTTTAGCGGAATAAAGTTGGAAAAATGTTTTGGTTTGAATTTAGAAAAATGTTTTGTATATGATAGGATTTTGGATTGAATTTTTTTAATATTAAAACAAACATGTATTTTACTGTTCAAATAAGATTGTATGGGCCAAAAATCGTATTGGGCCTAACGAGGCCCAATAATGAAATTCGCTTATGACGGCTCGGTGCCTCAACCCAACTCCGATTGGGCTTCAGCTTAGATTCTCCTCGTGAGCTTCCCATTCTATGAATAGGGTCTTCTCACAGCACAAGTTGAATCAGTTCTGGCCCATTTGTCCGTATTCATCTCAAAATAGGACTCACAGTCCAATTCACTCTCCCTTTCAGATAAGATATAAAATCTTACTTGAAATGGAATGTAACGAACTTGCCGTCATGGCCTCATGTAACGGCTGTCCGACTGGGATCTCACATCCGGCAGATACTGTCCCTCCCCTCAAGGGTTTTCTCATTTCGCCTCCCACACCACTTGAACTCATTCCCAAGGGGATATAGGCAAATGGGAAGCATTGTTATTGTATTGTATTGTATTGATAAAAACATGTATTGTATGGATTGCTATTGGATTGGATTGGATTGGATTGAATTAATAAGTTTGACAAATCCCATAGTGGGACACTTGGCTACTGAAAACAGTAGTAAACGAAAGCGGCAAGCATGTTCTGCAAAGAAAATCATCAAAAATCTTTGAAAGATTCCTAAAAATTAATTATGTCAAAAAGGATTCCGTGATTGAAGTACAAATTTTTGTACATTTGTATTGGGTCACCTCATTTCATGTTCACCCCATCAACCAAGTATTTTTTGCCTTTCCCTTGCTTGCTTCACCAAATTATTCTATACGCCAAGTCAACTTAATTGTTATGTTTATCATCATTTCTATGGCCTAAACTGTGTCTTCTTCTCCCCTCAAATTTCCACCATCTTTTCTTTATTACATTAAAAATACAAAGCCAAAGACAAATTTATTTTATTTTTTTCTATCTCTTTCCTCATCACTTGTCCTTTCTTCAAACCAATATAATTATTATCTAATCCTAATTCGGATATTGGGTTTATTTTATTTTCTTCTGATTTGAGGTTTTTCATAATTTTGTTAGAAGATTTTTGATAATTTTTAAGAAGGGTTTTTGATACTCTTTTTTATTAAAATGGATGAGTTAATATTAATTGATCTAAAAAGGAGGAGAAATGAAATAAACTGTTCTAATATTTATAGATATGATATCCCTATCCACCTTCTCTATTTTTTATAGACTACAAATAAAAAGAAAGTAGGATTTACAAATTTTCATGAATAAAAATCCTTTTGAAAAATATTAAAAATGTTGTTTAATTTCAACTTTTTTTCACAAAGATTTTGCACCGGTTTCATTTAAAAAAATAATAATAATAATAAATAATAGTGCAAAGACAGTACCAAACAAAACCCTTTAGCTTAATTTTCATTTCATGCTTCCCACCAAGCTCTACCATCCACTAAACTTTGTGCATTATTTTTATGGGGACTATTTTATTTGGCTAAGTTGTTGAAGCACTTGTTTAATTATGAATTATGTAACATTATAAAGCACTTTCTTTGACCTAAATCTAGAACAAACAATAAGACAAAGAGGGATGTAAGGCGTTTACTATCTAGGAATATCCTCTTTTTCAGTTGCTCATTTGCCTTAATATATTGTGTTAGATTTAGGCAAGTGGGTTACTTATTAATTAATTTCCTTTAAAATTCATGCTCTTGTAAGGTAGAAATGGTTGGTTGGTAAATTAGTGGTTGGCATTTTTATTTTATTCTCAAATCAACAAATGTGGAGCACTAAGTCTTTTCATTTGTAGTGAGTTTCTGCTATATATGTCCTTACATAATTTAACGTTTGGTTTAGAATCACAAGTATTTATCCAATAGTATAAGAATTAAGACCTCTTTTGACCTGAGCTGTCGTGAGTTTTTAAAGATCTTATGATAATGTATGGTTATGATTTGTTTTCTTTTATCAATCACCAAAGGCATACTTGTATTTTGTTCAATTAAAAATCAGATAGAAAATTTTGATCCATGGTTTAAATTGCAGGATCTCGAGTAGTAGAGCCAAAGACAATCCTTAGGTCAGTAAATTTCATTGCTCTAAACTATTTATAAGTCAAAGTAAACCAACGTTTTATGTGATTTACAAACTTCCCATTATCATCACCATCTAGATTTTTCCCAGTTACTTTTAGTATTCAATAAGTCTCTACCCAAGACTCATTCTATCTATACACAAAACAAATTAATTCTCTCCTACCCACTAACCAAACCATTTTTCTCTTCCTCAGCCTCAAACGATCTCCAACTTCTCTCTAAAGAATGTTGGGGAAAAAGATAGTTTCCTTCAAGAAACTGGCGAAGAAGGTTAAGGTCATGGGAGGATCAGGCGAAAGCAAGCAGTCACAAAACGAATATTTGCTCGGAGAGTATGAAGATATGGCTTCTATGGCCACAACGCCAACAGGGTTTTTTGCAGTTTACGTGGGAGAAGAAAGAGAGAGGTTTGTGGTTCCAACTGGGTATCTTTCTCATCCACTCTTCAAGATGTTGCTGGAGAAATCTTACAATGAATTTGGTTTTGAACAAAGCAGTGGCTTAGTGGTTCCATGCAGTGTGTCTACGTTTCAAGAGATTGTAAATGCTGTTGAATGCAGCAACAGGAGGTTTGAATTTGGAAAATTAGTAGAAGAGCTTATCTAATTAGAATTAATATTAGTGAAATGGAGAATTAATGCATTGTTATTCTCTGTAATTGGATATTTATAGTTAATTTCACCCATTTGTGTTTAGGATGTGTATGTATCTCATCTCAGCTCTTTAAGCAAATGCTTGAGCTAATTTTTGCAAATTAAATTGCAACTTTTTAGTTAGATTTATTAATTGAGAGTAACTTGGCTTGATTTTCTTGTTTCTTCTTTTCATATTTGAAGAACTTCTCTCCTGCCGTAAAATGTGGCCTGATTAGAGAAAATCTGACAAAAACTATAACTTTTCATGCTTAGATTACGAGAGTTGTCTGCAGCTGGCATTACAGACTTACAGGAGACTCAAAAGTGGTCATGTTCTCCTTGGTTCAATGGTTCATCTTCTCGGTAGGAAATCAGGAGGCTAAACTACCTAGTTTAAATATTACAACAAAAGTACCTATTCCTAAAGGGTTAAAACTCCTCGGAAATGTTTAAGTGCCCCCGTGAAATAACATTTTCCGATGACGAAACACCGGCAGAATTCAGAAGCTATCTCTAATTCTTTTGTTCTCAATTGTAGACTCATGGTATATATCTAATATCATCAAAACTTACATAAATTCATACTGTTGCTTGCGACAGTTGAAATTTCAGTGTGAACATATCTTGGTAAAGAGTGGGAATATGGTAAGTTCTTTCATGTCAGAGATGTAGTGAGCATGTTTAAAATCCAGGATTTAAGAAATTTGTATGTTTATTATGGCAGCCTTGACTTATTTTTTTCTGTTAGAAAATCTTCTGGTTCGTGCAAGAAAATGAGAAATACATAATTAATGAGCTAACCCAGAAAATGAAATGGGTTTATTTTCGGTACACTTAGCCCATAAAAAAAGTTTTTAACTCTCACTGTTGCCACCATCTACAAGAATTCTCTTCATTTCATCAATTAGTTGTTGCATTTGCTCCTCCGAATGCAGGGGTGAAGGATAAACACCAGCACAATCCAACTGTCCATCGCGTAAGGTATCGAATATGGCGATGGACGGGCCAATGCCATGAACCGAAGAGCAGCCAATGTAGTCTTCCAAGCCAATCTCTTGAGGCAATCCATTGGATTCATCGATCACAGGGTCCTCAAATACTGAGATGAAGGCAGTTCTTAACGAAGATGATGGGGTCAATCCAGGATTCTCAATGGCTTTGCACATAAGAAAATTGAGATCACTCATGTCAGTGAAATGCTTGTTAGAGTTCTTAGCATTTGCAAAGGCTGTGTAGGTTGTGGTCGCCAGCTCCCAGAGGGTTTCAGTTCCGTTTGTGTCGTGTGTGTTCAGGATGGCAGAGTGATAAAATCCTGAACAAATTTTGAATATGCTAGGTGAAAAATGATGAGTAGAGGTAGAGGGATCAATGTGAGTAAGAGCAAAGGGTTAGGGGCTTACCGAGTTGATTGCTGCTGAGAACAGGATCAAGGATCGATCGGCAATCAACAAGAGTAACGACAGCATACCTCTCACTTTGGTGCTCGGGAAGGCATTTAGAGGAGCGTGCTGCTATCAATGCAGCAGCTGCCAAGGCTCCACAGAGTTTGATTCCTCTTGACTTGCAACCCTGCAGTTTGTTAGCATTCAATTATCTCGTCTAAATTATGAAGAATTATAAGATTAGAATTCAATCAATAAAGCCAAAAATGAGAGGGGAGGGCAGGCATATTTTTGGTTAATTTGTTTGGATCTTTTGGCTACTTGAGTACCGCCGTATGCTTTCTGTTGGTTAGTTGGGGAACATTTTGAGTGATCTGCCACAAACTTTGAAATATTTTAAATTTTAAAATGATTGGATATATGACCTTTTTTAAAATACAAAAACATAAGAATATAAGCTAGCGTTTGGTTCAGGTAATAAAAGATTAATGGGAATAAAACATTAAGAAAATGTTGGATTAACTGGATAATGAAAATGTTATATTACTAAAAAGTATTTGATTGAAAGAAATAAATTAGAGAGTATATTATATTGATGTGTTTGGTTGGGAGGAATAAATGGGTGGGTATATTGATTAGATTACTTAATTACCCTTTTGTTTTTTTAATTATTTTTTATTTGTTATTTGTTATTATTATTTATACTATTTTAACCCTCTATATTTAGAAATTTAGCTAAAACAGCCCTATAATACAAATTTAAAAAGTATCAAACTGACTCCCACCCACCCCACAGTGGTCGGCCGCTGGCAACCACCGTCGGTCGTCGACCGACGGTCGGCCACTAATTGAGTGGCCAAATCCAGACACCCTTCTATGTAATAATTTAAAATTTTAAGAACATTTATATCTCAAAATTTTTAAATATAAGAATAAAATAGTAAAGAAAAAATTTGAAATTTGATTTTAAACTAAAGGCAATTTTGTCCTAAAATTATAATAGTTATGGACAAAGTAGTAAAAAAAACAATTACTAAGGTAATCTTAAAATACCTAAGAAAATTATGGTATTAAGATTACCTCATATATTATCAACATTAATTTATTATTAGTATAATAAAATTACTATAATGTTTTATTACTTAACCAACCAAACAGGATAATGAGATAATAAAATATGACATTACCCTCTTAATCAAATAAGACCCAAACCAAAAACTTCCTAAGTTTATACTTTTTTCTGTTACCTTCATTTCAATAATCTATAGCTTATTGAGTCGAGAATCTTTAATACCCAATATTATCTTTATTTAATTATATTAATTTAGGAATCAATATCGAATATTCTATCCTCCAAGTCCAAGGACTCAATTATTTAATACTCACTTTTAGTTGCCTCTTCATGATCGGAGTTGGACTCATAACGTAAACAAAATAAAAACTAAATAATAAAAAGAACAAAAACACTGACCTCAACAAGTCTTTGAGTCTCCGCCGACTCCAGCCGCAGTCTCGCCACCTTCGAACCTCTGACCGAGCTCGCGTCCACAAAATCTATATTCGACAGCCTAAACGAGTTCAACGAGTAACCCAGCATGTCCACCCCACGCGCCCAGAAGGGCTTGTTGGCCTTCCCACTCGGAATAAAATCCTCTATTCCCAAACTAATCTCACTCTTTCTCTCATATTCCTCCTCTATCCCTCCCCTATCCTTCTCCCTCTCACCTCCTATCAGCTTCAACATTTCCCTCAGCAAACTCACGGCCGACGCCCGGTCACACACTGACGTGTGCAGTCGGAAAACGACAACCCATCGCGTGTCGTTTAGCGCGTAAGTACGGATAAAGAACACGTCAGTGTCTCCCGTGTTGTCATTTTGCCACGCGTTTTGGTTGAGTTCGTGCTCGAGGATGAGGTGGAACGGGGTGACGTCATCGCGGCCGTGGTCGTGGATGATCTGGGACGTTGATGAGAGATCGACCGGTGAGATTTGGTGGTGGGGAAGGGGGGGAGTGATGAAGGAGAAAGTGTTGGAAGTGGAGTCGAAATGGAGCTTGGAGCGGAGGATAGGGTGGTAATTTTGAAGCTTGTGGAGGGCATTTTGGAGAAGTGAAATATCTGGAGGTTTTGAAAGGAGAAGGCCTAGGACTGTGATGCCTGTGCCGGTAGGAACTGCTCTGCACCAGCTGTACTCGGTGCCGCCGACGAGTCGGGCGGTGGGCTTGGATGCTTCTGGGTTCGGGTCTTGGACTTGAAACTGAGACATGTCTAAGAGTAAATTGATTAATGGATTCTTTGTTTTTATAAAGCCTGATAGGGGGTGTTTTTGAAAATAAAAAAGTTACGGTGGTGTTAATTATGTACAATATCAATTCAGGACTAGCTTATAATATTGTTTGTTTCTAATTTAACAATTATTAATGCTATAAATGACAATGAAGAATGTTTGAAGTTTCTTAAAGGATTGAAATTGCTTAAATTAAAACAATCAAATTACAAGGAACTATTCATTGGATTATCAATTTAAATTATTCTCTAAAGATTTTGAAAAAATAATATAGGATATGAAATTTGTATGATTATTATTTTATAGAGATAGTTTATGAGGAACCAAGTTATACTTATATTAATAGTTGAAAAGGATTGTTCATTTGTTGTTTAACTTTATATGGGTAATCTGATCCAATACACATGAGATGGAATATATTTGTTCTACCTAAAAGAAAGGATGATATTTTCCTTTCTTTACATATGTTTGGAAAAATTATTATTATTATTTTTTTTTTTTTGATGTTATAAATAGTTGAAAATCATAAAATGAATATTTATAACAAGGATAATACTATTACATTGCTGATTCAATAATGTTACTGATTTATTAGTTATAGTTGTTTGTTTATTTATATTAATATACTAATTAAAATGTGCTAATCTAAAGATAACTAACACCATGTTAGGATTCTTTTAGGATTATGATAAAATTGAGATTATTAAGTTAAATCATTTTATATTATGTTATTATCTAATTAGATTATCTTTTAAATTAGGATATTATCTTTTAAGTACTGAATAATTTGTAAGGCTATATAAAGCCTAAAACAATTAGTGTTTGATAGGTAATAATCAATAAAGTTTTTTTCCCTTAAACTCTTAATTCTCGTTTTCTTAGAGGTTATGTTTCCTCATATAAAACAAAAACACTATCCTATCAATTGGTGCTCTCGTTCTTTTTCCATGACGGATGGAACACTTGCTTTTGATGCTCAAGTGACTAAATTTAAGGCGGCAACAACAACGTCTTTTAACCCATTCCGATTCACTATGCCATGATTTGATGGTTCAGATCCGACGGGATGGACATTAAACACGGAATAATTTTCAATAACCTTGACACTAGGGGTGTGCAAAGAACCGGTCGAAACCGGAACCTGTCCCTCACAGTTCCGGTTCCGATTCTAGAATTGAAGGAACCGGTGGTTCCGATTCTGGTTCTCGTTCCACCATATAAGAATGAAGCGGAACCAGGAACCGAGACCGGGTACCCGTTAGGAACCGATAAAAAAACCGGTATGTAAATGATAGAAATGAAACTGTGGGGGTTAAGGAAATTTTACATTCAATGTCAATAACAACTAAAAAGAAAATAGAAAAATAATTTAATTCAAATAAATTAATCACTTAATCAATTACAATCAATTAATCAATTCTAAATTTCTAATTAATTAATCAATTATAATCAATTCATCAATTATAATCACTTAATCCATTCTAATAAATTAATCAATTGGATTATCAATTGATCAATTAATCCAATCAATTTAAATTTCAATCAATTAATCCAATCAATTCTAATTCTAATCAATTAATCAATTAATCAATTACAATCAATTAGTTAATTGTAATCAATTTGATTTTTCATTAATTGATAATTCAATCAATTAATCAATTAATC
>WYDK02118157.1:7433642-7450475 GCA_009867345.2 Toxicodendron radicans
CTTAATCTTTTATTCCCATTAATCTTTTATTACCTGAACCAAACACACCCTTAATCTATTAAATTAAATAGCAAAACTCAAATATTATCAACAATACTTTACTATTGGTAATGGAAGATTACCGGAATATTATATTACTTGTCAATCAAACGGGGTAATGAAGTAATAAAAGATGACATTACCCCAGTAATTTTTTAACACCCTCAACCAAACGCCCCCTAACGGAATATGGACAGTAGGGGGTAAGTTGTTATTTTTGATACCTAAGGGGAAATTGTTATTTTATTAAACCTCAAGTGGGAAATTCATTAAACTCTTTTTTTTTTTTTTAATTTCTTATATTTTTAGTTTATGAAATTAAAATTTTAAAAGAAATATAAGTAAATAGGTAATAAATTGTTTTAATTTCTTTGTACACAATTAAAAAAAAACATTAAATCCTTTAATAAAATTACATGGTTATAAATTATAATGGTCAAATCATAAAAAATCTATGGGCATCTATGCAATCGCAGTAGTGGAGGCATTATCAGGGGTATTTCAGTTTTTTTTTTTTTTTCAGTCAACTATTGTCTTACATCTAAAATAATGGTTAAAATAGTAGTAGGGGGTTTAAGTGGATAATCCCTAGTTGGAGGGGGTAAGTTAGTATTTTTTAGGGGGTATTAGTAGAAAAGAAATTGCAATAAGAAGACATACATCACCATTTACAAAGTTTATATTTTATGCTCATTACCTAATTGCTAGTATAATTTCAGAGCATCTAGAAAACCCCAAATTAAGAGTAACACTACTTATCCCAAACTTTTATCATAAATTTTATATATCAGATGATTAGTTATCGTATGTGTTAGGAACCCGATTCTGGGATGATTGGGGAGATATCTGAAAAGGGTACGTTAAGTAGAATTAGACAATTAGAATATCTTGTAATTATGATATCTTTATAATAGGAATTATAATTACTCTATTATGCAATTAGAATAGGAATTAGAGTCCTTTTGGGAGTCATTTGGAGTCAAGTGTAAGGCTATATAATAGCCTAAATCTAGATCGTGGTTATGAATGAAGAATTTTGTCAATTAATCTCTCTGTCTCTTGTTCTTGGAGGTTTATGTTCCTCATATAAACAAATCCTATCATGAACTCTATCATTGGGTTGTGGAAATGGCTACCTATAGGCTAGATTAAGGTGCAGTGTGCTCTCATCGGGAGGGGATGTTGCATCAAATAACTGATAGGTGAGTGAAATTTTCCAAAAGGGGAAAAAGGCTATCGTCGGGTCAGTATCGATAGAGTGAAAGTCGTCATGGACGTCGACTCTTGAAGGGGTGCAATATTAGGATCCCACATCAAGATCTCACACCCACCAAGTATGGTATTTAAGGCTAGGGGATCTCCCACCTATTAGGACAGTCTTTTGGGTGGGCTCTTGATAATCCTAGATCTGTAGTGGTTTGTACTTAAGTTTATTAGGATTTTCAAACACTTTCAACTTGGCTTTGATCCTGATTGCTACTTAATGATGTTTATTTTGTGTTTCAGGACAAAACGTTTTTGAGAAGTGAAACGTGACTTTTGTGGAGCATTTTTGTGATGAAAAACAACATTAAGAAGTTTGGTGAAGTTCAGAAGCGATTAGAAGAAACCCTTGATGCATCGGAACCTGTTGGAAGTAAAAAAGATTGAATATTGAAGATCCAAGAGATGGTCTCAAAAGGGAAGTTTCGTAAATTCAGCATCACAGGAAGTAGAACGTCGTCGCAGTGACAAACTCTTTGAAATGTTTGATTCAATCGGGATTTTGTGTCTTCGTCGCGGTGACGTTTGGAAAATCAAAACGGCATGTTTAGTTTTAATACGAGTTTTAGGTTAGATTTTTTAAGAGTATATAAATGAATGCATATTTGTAAATAAAAAATCATACTCTTACTTGGGTTTTAAAGGGGGATACATTTAGTTTAGGAAAAACCATTGGAAAAAGGGGATTGATTCTTTGTAAAGAAGATTAGTTTAGGTGGTTTTTCATCTTTTGATTCTCATGTTGTTAGGAGACACCACGGTTTTGAGGTTTGTCTTCCTTATCATGTGTAACTAAATTCACATTTGGTATCCAATGTAGCCTAATTTGAAGGCTTGATGTTTTATTCAAAGTTTTCTTGTTATCTCTTATCATTTATACTCTTGTTTCATTTATTATGCTTATTGAATACTCTTATTGATGTTGTTGGTTGATTATCATTGATATTGGTTAGGGTTTTTACTTGAGACAAGGTTGGGTATTGCAAAATACCCCCTTGATTAGCTCTCTTAAATGGTTAATTCGTGTTTGAACATATTGGTTTTGTGTGATTTGTGCTCTCGCTCTTAACGAGTTTTTGTTCACTAGGTTAGACTATACGTCCTAGCTAGGTTAGTGGCAAAAACACTAGGTTAATTATGAATGCCCTACAGTAATTTCTTAGTTTCGTGAGCATGACCCTAGAGTGAGATTTGAGGTAATGGTAATGTGATTAATAGCGTCAAGCCGGATAATTACGGTGAGGTTGGATACCTAAGTTTCTTAATTGATTATTAATCCTTGTAATCGTGTTTAGTTTAATTGTTTTTAATTTATCGTTTTAATTTTGGTTGTTATAATCTAAATCATATCATTTGTTTACATTTATGTTTTTGAATTAAGGTTTAGTTTAGAGACTAGTAAAACACTTACAAATCTCTATGAGAGCGGCTCTTGCATATGCACACTGTATTGCAATTACGATTCGTATACTTGCGAGGATTTTAATTTGAACAATCAGCTCTCCTTTGGGCTTGAGTGCTAACAATATGAGCATCGTCATATCATTCAATGCATCATTACTTTATTTACATATCAATATCACGTATGATAACATGTCACTTAGTATGTAAAATTTGGAATACGTTTTGAAAAGAGTAGTATTATTGAGTAACTTTTTCTTAGGATGGGAGGATCAAAATAAAAATACAAGTGTTTGAATGCCCAAAGAGCGCTTTTGGGGACAGATCATTTTAACCGTTAATGAATGTGAAATACAATACAATCGAAGTATAACAAAAATGAAAGTGAAAGAACCAATCAACATGGTTAATTTTGAAGTTAAATATATTTTTAAATTAATCTAGTAAAATGAAGTTTAATATGAATGGGACTTACTAATAAACTAGTGTTAAAGCCCGCACAATGCACAGGTATGTTTATATAATTTTTTTTTTTTTTGACATTATTATTGTTTTTCTTGTGATGTTAAATATATATTGTTTGTATTGAATTTCATTGTATATTGAATTGATAATTAAAGAAATCAATAATAAAACTATTATATATCAAATAAATAGTATGTAGAAATTAGATAACTAAAAATTCTTGACCAATACACGCAAGCACTCTGCACAGAGGAAACAAAAGCAATACATGGATTCTCTTCTTCTTGTGCCTCTCCATCCGATGAAGGATCTGCTCATAATACTTCTGCAACTCATTAACTGGCTCCGCAAAGCTATTCAAACAATTAATAAAGAATGAATAAATTAAGCTAGTATAATTTCCCCTAATATCCCAAACCTTTAAAGCAGATATATAAGTAATCATACATATCTTTTTACATGCTTTATTCATCGCTTTCCAATTAAAATGTAATCATATCTTCCCAAACTTCCTCATGTCATTCTCAAAAGCATTCTTTCAATTGTCACCGAAGATTCTCAAAAAAAAAAAAAAAAAAAACAAAAACAAAAACCAATTCAATTGATAGCATATTTAAATTCCAATCTTAAAACAATATTATAAACCACCACTTTTCTAACAAAACACACTTAAATTCCATCCATCATAACAACAAAAATAGAAGCAAACATTTTACCACAAAATTCAATTAAACTAATTCCCTTAATAATGATTAGCTTGAAAATTAATGATTTCTAAAAATTGAGTAATACTACGCATACATCATTTTTCATACATCATTATGTGACAAAAAATGATTGGATGAGAAATTTATTTTTAATTTAAAATCATCCAATCATCTTTTGCCATATAATGATGTATGTGAAATGATGTATGTGTAAATATTAATCCTAAAAATTATTGATCATGGCTAGCTAATGCAATCCAAAACACCAGCTAATCAAGTTATTCAACTCTAATTGTATACTCTTATTTTCCAAAGACTAAAAAATTAATAATTTAAACAAAATTAAAAAAAAAATTACCTGAAAGCAATAGTTATGCCATTTCCGAATTGTTCAAAGTCCTCCTCCACTACCTCAACTTTCACTTCAACTCACATTTTATTAATGTGTGAATGTGAAATGTTTGAATTAATGAGAATGTGAAGAGATTAAGCCACATGTTCATCCAAAATGTCAAAATGAAGCAATTATATTACTTAAAAAATTATACATGTCAATTTATTAGAGCTTCTAAAATCTCATGTGTCAATCTCTTAGAGCTTAAAAAATCTTGTGTCAATCAAAGAGGTCATGCTATATATATATATATATATATATATATATTTGTGGGGTTTAAAAAACATTACCATATACAAAAGCAATAATATTTAGATGGGCCAAAATTACATAAGCAATACTTAGATGGGCTGGACCGTTACTAATTTCATTCGCCGAACCCAAATTATATCAGGAGTAGTGGGCTACAACCAGACCCATGCACAGAACTCTAACATGTGGGGCAATCTAGTAAAATCCAATAGCTTTAAATGGCGTAAATCTACACCGCACGATCCCACACCCCGAATACCAACCGTGCGATATATAACCCAGCGAGCGGCTCCCAAAAATTCAAATCTCAGCCTCAGCCCGCTCTCGTTTCAGATTTCATAACACACAGACACAGAGTTAGAGAGTTTTGAAGTGGATCTAGTAAAAGCAAACACCGTAGGCGCGAGCGATTCACCTTCTAATCCTCGATTCAAAATGTCCGGTCGCCACGAGAAAGAGAAAGGCGTGAATGTGCAAGTCCTTCTTCGTTGCAGGTACATTGATGATTGTCTGTGTGTGTTTATTTATTTCTTCTTTAGCGAAATATTGAAACGACTGGTCTTGTTTGTGTCGTTTTGTGTGGTTTTTCAGGCCGTTTAGTGAGGACGAGTTGAGAAACAACGCGCCGCAAGTCGTGACTTGTAATGACTACCAGAGAGAGGTCTCCGTTTCGCAGAATATCGCTGGGAAGCATATCGATAGGGTTTTCACTTTCGATAAGGTACTTTTCGGAAAAAAAAATTATCGAACTTTTTTCAGCAGAAACTATGGTTAATAAATTTAGGATTTGAAATCTTAAATTGTGTTTATCGGTTCAATTTTCTATTTTGTTGTAGAGAGTTTGGTAAATTAGAGTGATTTCCTTGTATTGTATTTTGATTTTGCCAAATTTAGAAAGGGTAACGTTATGAGATATTTTGAAAACATTGTAAGCATCAATGTCATAACCATTTGCTTTCAAATAAGTGTTTTGAAACGGAAGCATGTACATATTTTGAAAACATTGGTGCATTTTGATTTATGTTGCAGTTAAAATCTTACTTTAACTAAATACCCTTTTCTTTTTGGGTGAGTATTTATGTGGAATATGATTATTATGCATATTATAGCACTAAAATTTGGACTTAAACTTGGCAGATTAGTGTTAATGTGTATTAGTGTCTGCTGCAACCTGATTGATTCGTGTAACTTTATACTGACGTTCAAACTTCAAAGGGTTTTTAAGTGGTAGAAGCTGAAGTTGTGTTAATGATACATGTAGGTTTTTGGTCCTTCAGCTCAGCAGAAAGATTTATATGAACAAGCGGTGGTTCCTATTGTGCATGAAGTTTTGGAAGGTTTTAACTGTACCATTTTTGCTTATGGTCAAACTGGTACAGGGAAAACATTCACGATGGAGGGTGAATGCAAAAGGTCAAAGGTATTATACGTGCAACTTGTGATTATATTATTGTGATTTATCTTTTCAGTATTTTGTCAATGAATCTTATACTTATTGTTGCCATATGGAATGAGTCAGAGCGGGCCCAATGGAGAATTGCCTGCAGAAGCAGGAGTCATACCTAGAGCTGTTAAGCAGATTTTTGATACACTTGAGAGCCAGAATGCAGAGTATAGTGTGAAAGTTACTTTCTTAGAATTGTACAATGAGGAGATCACTGATCTACTTGCCCCAGAGGAAATTACAAGAGTTCCTTTGGAGGAGAAACAAAAAAAGCAGTTGCCCCTTATGGAGGATGGGAAAGGTGGAGTACTTGTAAGAGGTTTGGAGGAGGAAATTGTTACAAGTGCAAGTGAAATTTTCACTCTACTGGAACGGGGATCTTCAAAACGCAGAACTGCTGAAACTCTGTTAAATAAACAATCAAGGTAACCTCTTTGGCTTCTGTCATGTGTAGAATTAAAGTCAAGTTTCCTTCTTTAATCAAGGATCTGTCTTGGATTACAGTCGGTCGCATTCTCTGTTTTGCATCACGATACACATAAAGGAATCAACCCCTGAGGGTGAAGAACTAATTAAATGTGGCAAACTGAATTTGGTTGATTTAGCTGGCTCAGAGAATATATCTCGTTCTGGTGCTAGAGAGGTATACGGAACTTAGCTTTATTGTTTGACTTTATTTTGGGTTTTGGTTTTAGTGTAGGAAGGTCACAGTTGAAATTTAAGCTGAAATTACTGATACATGGTATATTATTATTAATCAGGGTCGTGCAAGAGAAGCTGGTGAAATTAACAAAAGTTTACTTACTTTAGGGCGAGTTATTAATGCTCTTGTGGAGCATCTTGGCCATATCCCATACAGGTTTGAACTGCTTTCTTGAGCTGTTCTGGTATAGCCCATAATTTTATTCCTACTAAATTCAAGTATATGATAAATTGTGATGTAGGGATAGCAAGCTTACTCGGTTACTTCGTGATTCACTTGGGGGAAGAACCAAGACATGCATTATAGCTACAGTTTCTCCAGCAGTTCATTGTCTGGAAGAGACCTTAAGTACACTGGATTATGCCCACAGGGCTAAGCATATTAAAAATAAGCCCGAGGTTTGTTCTTGTTATACATAATTGTTTACTTACTGGGTTTTACACGGTTTCATAAAGTGTTCCTCTTATAAACAAAACAAGGTTCTTGGGAATTATCACCAGGAAGTGACACATTAGAAGACCTTTCTGGCAGATTTAAAAGTGTTATTATTTGCTTTCTCATAAATGGTGCTATCTATCTATGCCTTAGCCATTCCGCTGATTTGTTGCTATCATATGTTGCTATGTATATTAAAGGTGACACTTTTTGTCATATATGTAAAACTATCGGCAATTTGTTGGAAGCATTGTCTCCAGGAGTTCATCCTTTGTTGTTTGTTGCTTGTAGGTTAACCAAAAAATGATGAAATCAACTCTTATAAAGGACCTCTATGGTGAAATTGATCGACTTAAGGCTGGTGAGATGCTAAAGTTTTTGCAGTGATTTGTGGACAAAATATATGCAAACAAGGAACTATACTATGTACATTATGAGTGTTATTTTACTTGGCTGTGTTTTAACTTTGTCTTCAGAGGTTTATGCTGCCCGTGAGAAAAATGGCGTCTATATCCCGAAGGAGCGGTACTATCAGGAGGAGAGTGAAAGGAAGGTAGTGCACGATTCCCGTTTGTTTCCTCTCCCTTAAGCTTGGCAGCAAGCCTAAAGCTATTGACTGACTGTTAAATACTTGTTTACTAAGTTCTCCATTTTTTGTCTTATTATTAGTGGACACTAATGTACCCACATCACTCTGTTTTCTTCTGATGTGTTCAGGCTATGGCCGATCAGATTGAACAAATGGGGGTTCAGTTAGAAAACCATCAGAAGGTTAGTTTGATCATGTAGTTTCATTAATGGCTGTTGGCCCAAATGGTATGCTAATTTCTTTGTATGATATATAAATTACTTATTATCTTCTTGGTACTTTGTTAACAGCAACTTGAAGAATTACAAGATAAATATGTTTCCCAGGTTCGACAGTGCTCTTATTTGAGCAGCAAACTTGAACTAACTGAGGTGAGTTTACTTAGTACATTGTTGGTTATTGTTTTGAATTTATGCCCAGATTCATATAAATAAGGGAAATTTATGCAGAAAAGCTTGAATCAAACCAGTAAATTGCTTGCCAACACTGAGGAAGAACTGAAGAAGTGTCGGTATGCTCTAAAGGAGAAGGATTTTGTTATTTCTGAACAGAGAAAAGCCGGTATGCACGAATCCTGTCTTCTTCACTCTTTGCTGATAATTCTTGTATTGATTTTGTTTGATCGACGAAACAGAAAGTGCTCTGGCTCATCAAGCAAGCGTTTTACGGTCTGACTTAGAGAAAGCTCTTCAGGATAACGCTTCATTGTTCCAAAAAATTGGTATATAGTTAGTTTATGATTCACTTACATACTGTAAATTTTATTGGACAAAAACTTAATTTCTTACTTTGAGTGTATTTGTACAGGGAGAGAAGATAAACTGAACGCTGATAACAAATCAGTTGTTATCAATTTTCAACAGGAGCTTGCTCAACAAATTGGCTCTCTTTGCAGCATGGTGGACTCATCAATGTCTCAACAAAATGAACACCTCAGGCATGTTGAGGATCTCTGCCGTTCCTTTTTAGACATACACGATAAGGTACTCTTATATTACTATTTTCCTGGATAGCTGTTTCAATTTACTTTGTTACTGCGTTCATCTTTAACTTGGTGATCAACTTTCCCTTCTTATAAATTGTACATTAGGTGGTTATTGATATGAAGAAGAAAGTAACAGCTTCAAGGGGTTTGTATATTTCCCACATGGAGGCAGTGCAAAACGTTGTCCGTCTGCACAAAGCAAGCTCAAATGCCTGTTTAGATGAAATTTCAGCCCTGGCTTCTTCTAATGCACAATCTATTGAAGATGTAGGTGGCAACGGTTTGAGTTAGCTGGCATTATAGTTCCAAATTCTTCTTTTATTTTCTTGTTAAATCTTTCAGCATTGTCAATTTTTTCATGATTCGGTACTTTAAATGCAATATTTGTTTTTGACTCAGTTTTTAGCATCCGAAGCTAGAGAAGCAGCTTCAATATATGATAATCTTCAAACTACGCTATCAACTCAACAAGGAGAAATGGCTCTCTTTGCAAAGGAACTGCGTCAGGTGTGTGCATCAATCCTTATCTCGTTTTTGTTCTGGTATTTTAGTGGGAATGTTTTATCATCTGAGCATTTTTGGGTCCATAATATCAGCTTTTTTGATTGCTTTAATGTCTTATCTTTTGAGAATCATCTTGTTCTAAATAAGAGAATATATGGGATCCATTTGATGTTGTTGACTGTTGATTGCATTGATGATTAAGAATAGAATTTTATAGGTAATTTTATTGTCTTCTCCTTTTTTACTACATCTGAAATATCTACATCTATAATTTCTACTTATTTATTTGTTTCTTGTTCCTTTTTAAAATTCAACAGAGGTTCCTTGCAACTATTGAGAAAACAAAGGAAATTTCTGAGTACACTAATGGATTTATCCAGAACCTTTTAGAAGAGTCGAAAAGGTTAGAAAATTATGCAGTGCAAGCTGATGAAATTCAAATGAAGAGCATTGCAGATTTTCAGAAGGCTTATGAGGTAATATATTCATATTTATGTGCAGATAGACATTATGTTAAAGTGTCTGACTTGTCCAGGATATCCTCTGCAGGAGCAGTCAAAATCGGATGCGGAGAAGCTTATTGCTGATATGACTAATTTAGTTTCAAATCACATTCGTCGTCAAAAGGACTTGGTTCGTTGATGGTTTTCTTTTCTTTCCTTTTTCCCCTTATTATTTGTAGTAATATATTTTGAAGATGAACCAATGGTGGAGCTGACAGGTGGACGCAAGGCTTGTTGATCTTAGAGAAAGTGCCGCTGCAAACAAGACATTTTTAGATGGCCACGTTACATCAATGGAGAGTGTCACGACAGATGCTAAACGAAAATGGCAGGCATTTTCTATGCAAGCAGAAAATGATGCCAAAGATGGTGCTGATAATGCTTCTGCCAAACATTGTCGTATGGAGTTACTTCTACAGGAATGGTAAGTTCATTCCATCATTGTTACTCTGGATCATTTTCCAAGTCCTGCATTATAACATTTCTTTTTTCTTTGGTTGCTTCAGTGTAAGCACTGGTGAATCAGCTTTTAAGCATTGGAAAAGGACCTGTGAAGTGGTGAATGAGATGGAGAGTAAACATGTTTCTGCCTTGGTTTCACTTACCAGGTCAGTGGTCAACGGGCTGTTTTGATTCCCTTGTTAGTAAAAAAAAGTTAATAAAGTCTTTTTTAATGTAGACTTCAAGTTCCCTGTTGGATTTTAGAATATTAGGCCTCCTATTTATTTCCATCAACTGTTGCTGCCTTGGAATTAATGGATACAACTTATAAGTAGGAGAAACAACCTCCAGCTTATTGAAGCCAGCATTATTTTGGTTTTTAAATGTGATAACTGTGATTTTCTGATATCTACTGCACTATATTAATTATCAAATTCTTAATTACAGGAATGCTTCTGATAGTAATGAGCAGAATGATATTGAGGTTGACACAGCTCGGGTGGCTGCAGAGCAAGATGTGGCCAAAAACAGCGAAGAAGTCCTTCAGCAAATTGATTGTGAGTTTTATGTTGCTTGAGTTTATCAATTCGAATCCTGCTTTGAGTACCTTCAAATTTTTGGGAATGTATCTGAATATCTTTCTGGTAAATAGATGGTAATTTACATATAAAAGCTAATTATTAAATAAAATTTTACGATGAAGCAAGGCTTGCTTTGAGGTTTCCGAATGGCTTTCTTTATTCAGTAAAATTTCCTGGGAGATTAGTTTTCTATGTATATATTGAATGTCATCCATCGACAGCCAGGAATGTGATAGTGTGCATATGAAACTTACTACAGGTACATCACAGCAGGAGCAGACTTCAATATCTGGAATTTTAGATGGTGTAAAGGCTCATGAGAAAACGGTTGATCTATTCTGGGCGAGTCACTCAGGGCAAGCTGCATCCATTAATGAGAAGGCACAAGAAACCTTCCAGCAGCTATATATGGTAGGCTATTTAAATGAATAACTTTAAACCTAAGTAGGTGGCTAATTTCGTAGTTTCTCGCAAGTGGCAACCATATAATAACACTTCCTGTCTCTCCATTCCAACAAAGAAAATGAAAGATTAACAGCAAAATAAAAAACAAAAACTGTTGGATAACTATGCTCTCTGCACTTAACAGTTATGCGATTTTGAAAGCCATACATGGCTAACCTCTATGTTTCTATTAATATGTTCTCTAGCTTTGTAACTTTTGCAGCCACATGTCTTATGCATAAAGATGATAATTGAGTGAATACTGTTTCTGCCTTAAGATGATTTATGTAGTCTGCTGAAATAGTTGAGGTTTTGTTGAATTGATAATAGTCATTTCACTCGAAATAACGTATTTGAAAATATTTGCATTTAATTCTGTGACTCTTGATTATTGCAGGATTATGAGCCTACTGGCACAACTCCAACAAGGTGTGAATCAGAGGCTCCTAGTAAAGTGACTATTGACTCACTTCGAGCAATGCCAATGGAGTCTATAATTGAGGAGTTTCGAGAAAACAATTCATACGGATCATTTGAGGAGAAAGAATCAAAACCGTCACTCATACCACGCTCGCCACTCACCCAAATCAATTAAGACCAGCTGAGGTCTCATTTATTTTTTTGCGCGTTGGAAATTAAATTTGTATCTGTATCATTAGTGTAAACTGTTATTAATATGATGATTACTAGGATACAGAAAGGTGGTGGTGGTGGAGGGTATATTGCTAGTTTGTAGAAGGGTGTAGTAATGAATAATCCCATCTTGGGATTGAATCTTATGGTTAAAACTGAGCAATGTAAATTTGAGGTAGACTCTATCTAAATTTGGGGGTCTAAGTTTTATTGAAGAGTACTGGATGTGTTGAGCAATCTATCATTGTAATGTATTATTATTGGCTTGAAATAAACATTGTCAAGCAGTGTTTTGAATCATTTAGGTGCTCTATATCTCAGTAATTATATGGGGTTTGGGTTAGATAATATAAAAACAAATCAGATTGCGCATACAAGAAACTTTGTTTCCCAAGTTTACTTATTAGAATTTTATTAAAGTGGAAAGAGATGGAAATGGATACATATAATTTGACTAATGAATCAAGGATGTAATGCATTATAATTCCATAAAGAAGGGAATTAGAAATCCTAATTTCATTCTCTTGTCAATTTTTACAAGTAAATATGACCTTATTGGATCTTTGACATTATTTATCTTTAGCCATTAGAGGGTCATTCAATTACTAGCATCTTAATTTATCCCATCAAAAGTAATCAAATTCTTAAGAGTAATATTGTACATACAAAAAAATCTTATAAAAATTTTTATACAAAGTGATGTGATAGAAAATGAATGGAAGAGTGAATATGATGAATCTAACTTTTATATTCACTCTTTCATTTGTTTTCTACCATATCACTTTATAAGATTTATTTGTATATGTAACATTAATGAATTCTTGAAATTGTGATGGATGATGCTTAGTTAACAACTCATGTACTTAGTATTCCAATGAAACTAAAATCAGTTTGATTGGTATAATCTTTTCATTAAAAAAAAAAATTATTTAAAGTCATAAAATTTATGATTTTTTTTTTTTTAAATTGTATGATTGCATGTCAAAATTACTTCATGGATTTTAAATAAATTATTTTACGGTTTATTTGAGTTTCTCCCATAAGTTCTTTATGGACTTATTTAAAGTGTTGAAATTTAAAAAAATATCCCTATACTACTTAATAAAAGTTTGTTCTTTGTATATTAGAACCCTTTTTAGTAAATTTAAAATTTCTTATACATTTTCCTAACAAATTTTTAATAGGGAAGTTATATTATTTGATCCTATTTTAGGGTGAGAATTGAGAACTAGCCACTTTGGAAAAGTATCTTGCAAAATAGTAATTTCTCATTCAACACATTTTTTAAGAACGAAAATGCCCCTATTTACATTTCATTAATTTCTTCAAAACTCATTTAAACTAGGACTGTCAGCCAAGCCGAGCCGAGCCGAGTAGCTCAAGGCTCAGCTCGATAGTTACTCAAACTCGGCTCGAGATCAGCTTGGTGTATCCAGCGAGCCGAGCTCGTTTAGGCTTGCAAGCTGAGCTGAGCTCGAGTGTCCTTATGTTAGTTTTTATAGGTTTATGGGTTAATATGAAATTATGCATTTATAAGTTTAAAAGATGGCAATATACCCCTCAATTTAAACAAATAATACAATATGTAAAAAAAAAAAAAAAACGATTAAAATAAAAAAAATCCCTAATCCCTTCAACCTTGAAAATCACGATCCCAAAGAGACCCTCAATCCCTTCATTGTGCAACGACGAAATCTCACCGGCGTTTATCACTGGTCAACAGGCATTTTCAAAGTATTCACTTTTCGTCGTTTTTTAATAACCCCATATTGATTTTATCTTCTTCTTCTTCCTCCTCCACATACTCTTCATGAATCAACATTAACAAAATTAGCCAAAACAACATACAGAGAGTAATTAAGTTGAACCCATACATAAAAAAAATCTTTCTTTTCTTTTCTATCTTCCATTGATGGATTTGGATCTTTAGAATCTTGAATCATTTTATTCCAGAAAAAAAGCTAGCCATATTGACAAACTTTATCAGATCCCACAAGCTTTCTAAGCTTAGACCTAGTCTCATTAAATAAACATCCAAACTTTGGATCCGTTTTAAGGGAGAGGGAGAGAGTTGATAGGAGGAGAGTGTGTGGGTTAAGGCGATGGTGGTGGTGGCGGTACAGAAAGGAATGAGAAGGGCATGTTGGGAATATGATAGTTAACAAGACATGTTCTTAGTTTCTTCCATTTCTACTTGTTGGCTTGCTTCGTCTTCCGTTTCATCGTAAATGTTTCAGGTTGGTTTCGTTTCTTTTATACATTGTATTTTTTTTTATTGCCTTTTTATGCTACGTCTGATAAATGAATCATTTTTTCATTATATTGTGTTCAATGTTCCTATTGATGTGTATGTTTTTTTTCTTGGGAATTTGATGATATTTTCAAGGAATTGTTTTGAGGTGCTCTTAAGAGTTAAAGATTTTTTTTTTCAACTTTTGCTATAGTAACCGAGCCTTACTTGAGTTTGAGCTGGCTCGACTTGATTACTTGAGCTCGAACTCGAGTAAGGCTATCGGAGTTCAAGCTCGAGCTTGGAAATCCAAACTCAATAGGCTCAAGCTTGTTGAACAAATTTATTCCTCGTAAGTATACGAATTGCTATCGCTATATAGTGTGCACATGCAAGGGTCGATCCCACAGAGATTTGTAAGTTATCAATTAATCCTAATAACTATGCTTTTAATCTAAATAACTAAACCAAAATAAAATAACAGGATTGATGAAATTCCAATTAAAAATAAAAAGAACTAAAACTATCAATTAAAAGAAAAACCAGTAATTAAACAATTAAGAATCCAATTGACTAAAACCTAGGTATCCAATTTCACCGTAATTATCTAGTTTTATGTCAATAATCAATCTATTGTTATCTCAATTCACTTTCTAGGGTTTGTACTCTCGTAATTAAGGTATTACCATATGGCGTTCGGGATTAACCTAGTATTTTCATCATTTAAATTAGCTATGACTAAGCCTAGCCTAAATAATGAAAATCTATTAAGACTAAGAGCACTAGAAATCAATAACCAATCAGCATCTGTCAGGGCGTATGCACAAATACAAACCATTCATTCACAAGAGCTATTTAAGATTAGCATATGACGTTTGCCTAATCCTAACTCATACAATCTATTAATCCACATTACATGTGATCAAGCTATAGCATCAATTAAAGATTGAATTAAGAACAATGAATGAAACTAGAGCAATAATGAATTGATAAAACAAATAAATTTGATAAAAACATAAAGCTTTCAAATTAGGCTACATTGGTTCCCCAGTAAAGAGTTTAGTTACACATAATAATAAGGAAAACAAACCTCAAAACCTCCATAACCATGAAGAATCAAGAGATGTTGACAAACCCTAGGCATATCTCCTTATATAAACTCTCTCTTGTTGAAGTAAAAGCCTCTCAAATTATTTTACAAAAGCCTATTTATATTTTAGGTCACTTAAGGTGTTTTAGGAATAAAACAAGACTAAGTCGGAGTTGGAAAAGTGGTAATTTTCTTTTTTGTCACTATCTGCTTGTCTTCTATGCACTAACATAACTTTCGAACCAATTTTTAACCATCTTCCAAGTCTAACTGGATCACAACCAAAACATGAAAGTTGTATCCGTGTCTCTTAAATTTCCAACTCCACCAGTTGTTTAAGTGAAGCATGTTCAGGCAAAAAAATTCCCGATCATAAAATTCCCGCATTGCGGCGGGACATGAAGTTTCTGCCTAATTGTGCACTCTTTCACGTTGCAGCATGGCACCTCGACACGTGAATAGTTCGTCTGAGGCGAACAAATTTCAAAAACTCATAACTTTTTCATTTGAGCTCCGATTCTCGAACCGTTTGTTCCCACATGATTCTGATTATTTACTCTTCAACATACATACTCAAAATCCTTATTTTTTAGCACCTAAATACTTGCAAATTCACAAAATATACTCGTGATTCTTGAAAACAAAAGAGATACATAAATTAAGTAAAATTAACCAATCAAACCTAATTCCCACACAAAATACCCTTAAAATCACTAAGTATGAGTGAACATTCTAACACTATCACAACCCCCAACCAGCTTCTTGCTAGTCCCTAGCAACCGAAACGATCTAAAATAAAAACTAAACCTATTTAAGCTAACATAAACTAAACCACTTCCATAGGTTGTCACAATTGCATTTAGCATATGTAATAAGCCTTTGAACCCCTAGGTCTCCCTAGTGGACGAGTTATAGTCTCGTGAGGGTTTACAACGATGTTACCCACAAACATCGTACAAAACCTAAATAACACACAAAACAATCACACATAGAATAAAAATAAAGCAAAAATTTCCAAACTAATCCATAAAAGTGTCTCATAAATTGCATACACACACAACAAAGAGAATAATCAAACATCACCTCAAACCTAGGAACATCCTAAACATCAATCCCACCTTTGTTGTCAACTTTCTAACATCCATCAATCCACATTCTGTCAATCCTAACACCAGAATAATTTCATGTGCAACATCAGTAGACAAAAAATTTGATCCCAATAAATTATGAAAATATGAGTAAAGTTTTGCAAAAACAAACTCCATAGGTCTACATTTCAAACCACTCTTCACTAATGTAGACAATCACATAACTTTAGATCATTAAGACTTTATTAAGCTTGTAACATTATGCTAAGGTATTGGGTTATGAAAGAATGGAAAAGAATCAAACAAAATAAGATGATTAATCTTACTTATTAGTATAGGTGGAAATCTGGGCGGGCCGGGCCAAACCCGCCCGGCCCTGACCGGGTTTTGTAAATGGCGGGCCGGGCCGGGCCAGGCCCGCCAATATGTGCGGGCCGAGTTAGGCCCGGCCAAGCGGGTTGCAAGGGCAGCCCAACCCGGTCCGACAACCCTAACCCTGCGGGTTGGGCCGGGCCGGCCCGCCAAATATATATATTTTAAATTATTATAATTTATTAAAAATTTTGAATTGATTAATGATTAATTGGTTAGTATATATTAATTTATTAGTATTGATTAATTAATTAAAATTATAATTGATTA
>WYDK02118157.1:7450575-7469453 GCA_009867345.2 Toxicodendron radicans
TTCTTTTAAGGACTTTTCATATAAGTTACTCTAAGTGTATGAGAATGAAAAATGTATAGTTTTACGTACCTTGGCTCGGGTATTACATAGGATAATGTGTTTTATGGTTAAAAAAGGAAGGTTATTGTGGCATAAATGAAAAAAAAAAACAAGGCTAATATATTCAATATTGACACAAAGGGGTGACTAGAGATAATAAAATATAGGGTTGGCTTGAAATGGTCAAACGGTCCAAAGATGACATAAATCATTTCTTAAGTCATGTGTCGTCTAGGATTTCGCCTCAAGTGGTCATCAAATAGGTTCTAGAATTTGGGGTTCTAAAAAATTGTCATAGGAAAGTCACACATAAAACATCCCTAAATGCTAATATTAATCCACAAAACACAACACATTCATGAGAGTCTACAACAAAACCAACATCAAGAATTATTCCTAAACCAAAGTAAAATTTGACTTATTCTAAATGCTACATGTCATTGCAATCATGTTATTATCATTGACATATAAATTAATCCGGAAAACAACAAAAACACACTCAAATAAAAAAAAGTCAAATAAATAAATAAAAAAACACAAAGAACCAGTTAGGAAGAACTTCCCCACCCCCAACCTAAAACTTACATTGTCTTCAATGTAACAATCAAAAACAAAAAGCAGAGAAGGAAAGAGAAAGTTACCCCCTTGAAGAGACGTCATCAAAACCTGTGTGGCTTCGCGACATAGCAACAAAATTTCCTTGTAATGTCATGAAGCCGTAGTGTGCCATGGCATGAAGTTTCTTGCACCGCATCATCAACTTTCTTTCTAAATTTTTGGTTTTCTGCTTCTCATTGTGCCGTGGTGTGAGAATTCCTTGCCGCGGTGCATACCTTTTTTTTTCTACAAAACAAAAAGTTTTAAAATACAACATTAGAAAACCATAAAACACTAGAAAAAAAAAGAAGAAAAAACCAAGTAACAAAAATTAAAAATCTAAAAATCCAACAATAATAAAACGAAAAATAACTGAAAAATAAAACCATTAACACAAAGTTTTAAATGAAAAACTTGGATTGTCTCCCAAGAAGGGCTTTATTTAACGTCTAGGCTAGACGGAATGCTCAATCTATGACTTAATCATTGGAATCTGAGGGAAATGCCAAGGAATCAAAAACTAAGAACTCTATTCTTTCATCCAAAACCGTCATAGTGAGCTTGCCATTCTAAACATCAATCATTGTCTTAGTTGTCGCCATAAATGGGCGGCCGAGCAAAATGGACAAATCTCTATCATGAGTCGATGGCTTCTCCATATCTAAGACTACAAAATCAATAGGAATGATTAGTTTATCAACTTTAACCAAAATATTCTCTACAATACCTCTTGGATATTTAATTGAACTGTCAGCAAGTTGTAGAGACGTTGTCATCTGCTTTAATCCCCCCAATCCTAATCGTAGATAAGTGGAGTAAGGCATGAGATTAATACTTGCCCCAAATCTAGCATTGCTTGTTCTTCATTTTTATCACCCACAGTAAAGTTGATGATGAAACTATCTGGATCTTTCAATTTGGGTGGCAAATTCCTTTGAAACACAACATTTACCTTTTCAGAAACCATCACTTTTTCATTGGGTTCAAACTTATGCTTGCGAGTAATCAAATCCTTCAAGAACTTTGCGTAAGCTGACATATTCCTTATCACATCAAGCAAGGGTAAATTCACATTAATTTTAGATAAAATATCATAGATTTCAGAGAATGACTTATCCCATTTGCTTTTCTTCAATTGGCTTGAAAAATGAATATGTGGAACATACGACTTTGGTGGAACATAGGTAGAGTCAATATCTTCACTCTGCATGGGTTCACTTGATTGTTTTTCCTTAGCTTCATTCTTCTTTACATGATCAATTAAGGACTCATTAGACTTATAATTAATTTCTTTACTAATTACCTTACCATTTTGTATTACCGTGATTACATTTACTTGCTCAGGTTGACTTAGTAATTTCCTAGGAACATGGCCTTGTATTGCCTCTGCTATCTGTCCTATCTGAACCTCTAGTTTTCTAATAGATGCCTCTTGCTGTTGGAACCTTTGTTCATAATTTTTCTGGGAAATTTGGATGAAATTATTTAACGTCTCTTCCAATGAGGGTTTTTGCGGTTCATTACTGGAGCTCGCTTGTTGCTGATTGTTATTCCAAGAAAAATTAGGATGACTCCTCCAACCCGGGTTTCACGTATTTGAAAATGGATCGGATTTAGGCCTCGGGTTGTAAGAATTCATCATATTGGCTTGCTTAGAAAAACCTGAAATTTTTTCACTAGGACATGTTAGTGTAGGTACCTTAGAGCCAATTATATTGTAATTGTCTCTTTGTAAAAACATGATTAATTAATAAAAAGACATATTCTATATCATACCATACGTGCGTACGATTGTATAAAAGGGTATATGCCTGTAGAATGATTGAATCATGACGAGAGTATCAAGTGCTTAAAATCTTGATAGTGAGGACTCTATGATCACATATGATGACCATTCTAAAAGCATCCGTAGCCCTAGTATTATTCTGAATTAAGGGCACAGATAATACGGTAAGACTATCATTGTGTTGAATGACCTTATTGGAAGACAATGACATATCTCACTTGTCAAGGTTATTTGCTGATAACCTGGTGCGACACATGGGTACTTGCTTTACGAGCAAATTCACTAGACTGACCCATCAGAGGACTTCATATAGATGGTAACCCTAGTGTCTATGGAATAATCCTCTAACGGATGATGGTGCATGTGATCCTTTCACTTGAGGTCACCGGAGCGCCATGAGTGAACATTGGTATAGTTTGACACTAGCCCAACGTAACTCTCTCTAGAGTTATCAATACGGTAGTTGTTGGCCACATTGAGAAGTACATTGTGACTATGGTGGATTGACATACGATTTGTCACTCTCGGGCGCGGGAGATATTATCTTGGATATATATTTGATGAGTGATAACGACCCAAAATTTGTGGCCACAGTGGAATTGAGTTGATGCTTAAATCCAATTTTATTTTGGTCGTCACTTTGACAATCGGATGAGTACATCAAGGTACCGAGTTGAAGTGACACTATTCTATACTTCAAACCTTGCGGAGATATAAGATGACGAAAGAATTGGATTGCACAGTAACCATATTGTTGACATGTTTCAGTTTCGCTGAATCTAAATCTATCGGGTGACCATGATGTCTTGCTAAAGACCAATCTTGGTCTGTGTTCAGTGAGCCGATTGATTGCGTACTAATCGCGATATCATACACTATCGATAAGATGATGAGCCTACTGGTCACACACATAGAAGATAATAAATGAATGATAAAATATAGAGAAAATGATATTTTTGTCATTGTGATGAAAAATGGCGTTTTAATAATCTCACAATGTAATTAAATTTGCTAGGGTTGTTGCCCAAATTTAATTAATAATTAAATTAGTGAGATTGTGTTAATTTAAATATATTTGATTGATATATTTAAGTTGAATTAATTATGTTTATTTTATTAAATGTTATTATAATTTATATTATATTAATTGATTTAATAACAACAAAATATTAATTAATTTAATATTAATAATGGGAGGCGTTTGGTTTGTGATATTCTATTCCTATTTGGAATAGTAGGATGTTCCAATCTGGAATAGGTTTAATGGTTGCCTATATAAAGCAACTTAATTTCCAATTAAATAAAATTCATTCATTATTCAATTAAGAGTGAAAAACAAAAACCTTAGCCACCTCCCTTGTGAAAAACTTGAGCCACCCTTTTGTGAAGAAAAAAATATTTTTCTTCAACATTCGTTTACCCATACACTCTCACTAGCATTTGTGTGTGTGGACTATCTTCGTGTGGACTTTAAAGTGCGATTCTCGTTTGAATCGATAACAAATCAATCAAATTGAAGAAGCCACCATCGAAGGTATAAATCTAATCTCATGGTTTTTATTTATTAATATGTATATATTCTTCACCTGGATCATGACTTAGGATTATTTAAAATTTTTGTTTTACGTTTCCACTGCCTATGTACATTTTAAATAAATCCTTACAGGACAAGCATTAGAAACATGACCAAAAATACCACACATGTCACATACCTTTTTGGAAGTGTTCCGTCTTTTCCCCATCATCATATTGTATATAATTTTCATTTGCTTGGTTAACTCTGAAACCTACATTGCCAATTCAATGTTAGTATTTACTTCATACATTCCTCTTGATCTCCCTCTAACACATTTCAGCTGTGAATTGGCTCCAAGCATCTCATATAGCTCATACGTCTCTTGTGCAGTCTTTTCACCTGTAACACCACCTGTAGCATTATCAACCATGGCTTGACAAGCCTGAGTTAGTTCATCATAGAAAAATTGGATATCTATGATGTGAACACTAAACTAAAAGCAATTTAAAATGCTCCCAAGCTTCATGGAATGACTCACCTTCCACTTGAGTAAAAGTAGCAATCTTACCTTGCAGTTCAACAGTCTTTGCATGAGAATTAAGTTTACCTATGAACTTATTGTAGACCGCATCCCATGTGGTGAGTGAAGCTGGAGTCAAGGACATAAACCATGTCTTTGCTGCATCTTTCAACGTATACGGAAAACACCTCATTCAAAGTTGATCTTCTGTCAAACCCTGCAAAGGAAAAGCCTGAACAGTAGCATAAAAATCACGAATAAACATCAAAGGATCCTCTGAAGTAACTCCATGAAAGGAGGGAAGCATTTGAAAATGTATATTCTTCAGCTCATAGTTCCTTGCTTCCTCATTTAACACTACACATGATGGTGACGTCCCAACGATAGGACGTGCATATTCCTTCATAGGTCTAGGTACGTCATCCATTTTATCTTTAACTTCTGAACTTGATTCTGATTCATAAATTTTTGGTTCCTTCCTCTTTTTGCCAATTAAGTCCACTCGATTGATGTGTGGAAATAACTCCTCTTCCAAAGACCGGCGACCTTTGCATTCACTAAATAAAACACCAAAGAAAAACAAAAGAAAAAGAAACCTAGACACAAAAAAAAAAAAAAAAAAAAAAAATTAAATAACAAAAATTACAAAAACTAAAGCACACGTTATTAAAGAAAATTTAATAACTTCAAACAAATCCCCGACAACGGCGCCAGAAAAGTTGTTGAACAAATTTAGTCCTCTCAAGTACACGAATCGCTATCGCAATATTGTGTGCACATGCAAGGATCGATCTCACATAGATTTGTAAGTTATCAATTAATCCTAATAACTATGTTTTTAACCTAAATAACTAAACTAAAATAAAATGATAGGATTGTTGAAATTCCAATGAAATGTAAAAAGAACTAAAACTATCAATTAAAAGAAAAACCAATAATTAAACAACTAAGAATCCAATTGACTAAAACCTAGGTATCCAATTTTGCTGTAATTATCCAGCTTTATGTCAATAATCAATCTATTGTTATCTCAATTCACTTTCTAGGGTTAATACTCTCGTAATTAAGGTATTACCGTATAACGTTCAGGATTAACCTAGTATTTTCATCATTTAAACTAGCTATAACTAAGCCTAGCCTAAATAATGAAAACTCATTAAGACTAAGAGCACTAGAAATAAAGAACCAATTTGCATCTGTCAAGGCGTATGCACAAATACAAACCATTCATTCACAAGAAATATTTAAGATTAGCATATCACGTTTGCCTAATCCTTACTCATACAATCTATTAATCCATATTACAGGTGATCAGACTATAACATCAATTAAAGATTGAATTAAAAACAATGAATGAAACTAGAGCAATAATGAATTGATAAAACAAATAAATTTGATAAAAACATAAAACTTTCAAATTAGGCTACATTGGATCCCTAGTAAAGAGTTTAGTTACACATAATAATAAGGAAAACAAACCTCAAAACCTCCATAACCATGAAAAATCAAGAGATGTTGACAAATCCTAGGCAGATCTTCTTGTATAAACTCTATCTTGTTGAAGTAAAAGCCTCTCAAATTATTTTACAAAATTTATATTTTTAGGTCACTAAGGGTGTTTCGGATTAAAACAAGACTAAATCGGAGTTGGAAAAGTGGTAATTTTCCTTTTCTTCACGAGTTGCTTGTCTTCTATGCACTGACATAACTTTCGAACTGATTTTTAACCATCTTCCAAGTCAAACTGGATCACAACCAAAAGATGAAAGTTGTATCATTGTCTCTTATATTTCCAACTCCACTAGAATTAGATTAATCAGAGTTTTTTAGCTAATGTTACTCTCATTTAAGTGAAGCATGTTCAGGTAGGAAAATTCCTGATCATAAAATTCTTGTATTGCGGCACCGCGACGTGAAGTTTCTACCCAATTGTGCACTTTTTCACGCTGCAGCATGGCGCCCCAGTAGGTGAATATTTCTCTATGGAGCAAAAATTTCAAAAACTCATAACTTCTTTGTTTGAACTTTGATTCTTGAACCATTTGTTCCTACACGATTTTGATTATTTACTCTTCAACATGCATGCTCGAAATTCTCATTTTTCAACACCTAAATACCTGCAATTCAAAAAACATACCCGTGATTCTTGAAAAAAAAAGAGATATAGAAAATAAGTAAAGTTAACCAATTAAACCTAATTCCCATACAAAATACCTTTAAAATCACTAAGTATGAGTGAACTTTCCAACACTCATCAGAACTTGAGCTTGAACTCGTCCTAATTGTAATTGAGCCGAGCTTGATTAGTCAAATACTCGACTCGACTCGGCTTGATTACAACCCTAAAATTCTAAACTAATCTCTAAAACTACAAACCCTAACAAATCATTATATTTTTCGATTTTCTGGAGGTGATATTGTGTGATTTTATTGAGATCTTAGAAAAAAAAAACATTCCATTTGTGTTAGAGTAAAATATGTGTGTAAGAAAGATGTTAATTATGATCTTTTATGTAGATGGGTGGCTAATGTTGGTTGTTTGAGTTAATATTTAATTAAGGATGTTGAAAAACAAATAATTTTGATGAAATCTAAGACTGCTTATCGGAGGTATAAATCACTTTTTCAACCCAAGGTTGAGAAGATAACAAGTGTCGTGTACCATTCTATGAAAATTACAGATATTCCCTAGTAGGTACTATCGGATGTCTGATACTCCTTGTCAGAGGGTATCAAAATGCCCTTTGTGAAAATTACAAATACCCTCCTATAGGTTCTATCAGTTTACGACACCTATATAGGTTCTATCAGTTTATGACACCTTGATAGGTTCTATCAGTTTTCGACACCCATATAGGTTCTATAAGTTTCTAATACCCCCTTTAGGTTTTATTGGTGTCCGATACCCTCAATATGGGGTATCAAACACTTTTCATTGTCTTCAATCTTGGGCTAAAAAAGTGACCAGTATCACCGATACCCTCTAATACCTTCTGATAGACAATCTTCGATTTCATCAAAAACATCGAAATACTTCGATCTTCAACATTTCCATCTAAAAATTAAATCAAACAATCAATATTAATCACTCATCTATATAAATATTCTTCGCTTTTGTAGAGATTGTAGTTATGGAGAATGAGTTATTTGAGTTTTAAGGGTTGAAGAATGAGTTTAGTTTAAGGGTTTAAGGAATCGTGAATGACATTTTCGTCCTTCAAAATTGTGTTAAATGAGAAATTGCTACTTTGTGAGATACTTTCTAAAAGACTAGTTCTCAATTGTCGCCCTAAAGGAGGGCCAATAAAATTAAATTAAATTGGGCCCATTTGTTTTAATTTTCCTAATGCTATCCAATCATATCCAATACATGTTTGTTTTAATATTTTAGAAATCTCACCCAAAATCCTATCCTATTCAAAACATTTTTTTCAAATTCAAATTAAAACATTTTTCTAATTTTATTCCACAAAAATAAAAGTTTAAAAACTAACAAATAATCTCCCACCCACAAGAGGACAACCGGTATCCGACCTAGCCTTTTTTGGTCAGATCTCTGGCCAAAAAAGGCCAGATTTGCGGTTAATGGCCATGGATCACATATCTGATGATCTGGCTGTCTATGGATGTTAACAACCATAGATTTGGCCGAAAATGGCCTTACCGGTGCACGGCCAGCCAGATCCGATCGACCGTGCATCGTGACATTGCCAGCCGCTGATGCCCTCTTATGGGTCGGGATGCATTTGGCATTTTTTTACAATTTTTATTTTGGGGCTATTGAGCTAATTTAACAAATGTTGGGGGTTTAAAAGAAATCTAAATATTTGCAAAAATATACTGAAAAACCTTAAAAACCTTTTTAAAAAAATTTAACAAACACATTTTCAAATTCAAATCTTATTTTATTAAATATAACTCAAAATACTTTTTTCACAAATGCTATTCGGAATGCTATTATAAAAACTAAACAAATGCACTTTTAAATAAGTTTTTTCTGTTGTAAGTTGTACACGAAATACACTTATTCTAAATAATAAAAAAAAAAAAAGCTGATGAGTTGAAGTATTTGCGTATTGTTTTAGGCCGTTGAAGAGGGTTTTAAACTTGAACCTGTACTCGTTCATAAAACTATATGCCTCATGTCATGTTTTTATTAAAAAATTATACAGACTTCCTCGTCTCTAGAGATGAAAAGCTTCGTTTTTTCTCAGCTTCCACTGTTGTTGCTATGGCAGAAACCCTCTGCCAGCCTCAATTTCATGAAGAAACCTCTCTAAATCAACATACCGAGGTACAGAAACTATCACATGGTCAGTTTTCGCTCTCTTTAGACCCCAAATTTTATATTTCTTCATTACTTAGCTGCAAAAACATCTTTCAAATTAGACTAGTTCATGCCCAAGTCGCTGTTAATGGTGTTCTCCACAACACCATTGTTGCAAACAAACTACTTTACATATATGCTCAACATAAAGCTATAACCGATGCTCATGCACTGTTTAATTGGATGAGCGTTAGAGACTCAGTTTCTTGGAGTGTAATGGTTGGTGGGTTTGCTAAAGTTGGTGACGTTATTAACTGTTTTGGAAGTTTTAGGGAGTTTATTAGATGTGGCATGCAATTAGATAACTATACTTTGCCTTCTGTAATAAGGAGTTGCAGAGAAAGGAAGGATCTTGTGATGGGTAGATTGATTCATGACATTGTTTTGAAATCTGGGTTGAGCGTAGATCACTTTGTGTGTGCTGCTCTTGTTGATATGTATGCAAAATGTGGAGCTATTGATGATGCTAGGAAACTGTTTGATAAAATGTCGAACAGGGACCTTGTGACTTGGACAGTGATGATTGGCGCATGTGCGGAGTGTGGAAATGCTAATGAATCGTTGGTTTTGTTTGATAGGATGATAGGGGAGGGTATTGTGCCGGATAAGGTAGCTATGGTGAGTGTTGTTCATGCTTGTGTGAAATTGGGGGCTATGAGTAAGGCTAGACTTGTGCATGAGTTTATAAATCGGAATAAGTTTCCTTTGGATGTGATTTTGGCGACAGCGTTGATTGATATGTATGCCAAGTGTGGTAGTGTTGATTCTGCGAGGGAAATCTTTGATAGGATGCGACAAAAGAATGTAATTACATGGAGTGCAATGATTGCAGCTTATGGGTATCATGGCCAGGGAAGAAAAGCTCTTGATTTATTTCCTATGATGTTGAGTAGTGGGATATTACCGAACAAGATCACCTTCGTATCGCTGTTATATGCTTGTAGTCACACAGGTTTGACTGAACAGGGTCTTCGGCTTTTTTCTTTGATGTCAGATGATTATGGTTTTGAGCCAGATGTGAAACACTATACTTGTATGGTTGATCTCTTGGGGCGTGCTGGAAGACTTAATGAGGCCTTAAAATTGATTGAAAGTATGAAAGTTGAAAAAGATGAGGGGCTGTGGGGTGCTTTGCTTGGAGCATGTAGAATTCATATGAATTTAGACCTGGCGGAGATGGCTGCAAAATCCTTACTTGAACTACAACCACAGAATCCAGGGCATTACGTTCTGCTTGCCAATATTTATGCAAATGCAGGTAGGTGGCAAGATGTGGCAAAAACAAGGGATTTGATGACCAAGAGGAAATTAAAGAAAATTCCTGGTTGGACTTGGATTGAAGTGGATAATAAAATTTATCAGTTTAGTGTCGGTGATAGAACTCATCCTCGCTCAGAGGAGATTTATGTGATGTTAAAGACCTTGAGTAAGAAGTTGGAGTTGGCTGGTTATGTGCCTGATACAAACTTTGTGTTGCACGATGTTGCTGAGGGAGTCAAGCTCGGAATTTTGCATACACATAGTGAGAAGTTAGCAATTGCATTTGGTCTTATCGCCACTCCTGAAGAAACTCCGATCAGGATTATGAAGAATTTGAGGGTTTGTGGTGACTGTCACACATTTACTAAGTTTGTATCAGCTGTAACAGAGAGGATGATTATTGTTCGAGATGCAAACCGGTTTCACCACTTTGAAGGAGGGGCCTGTTCATGTGGGGATTATTGGTAACCAGTTCAATTAGCACTGGTGAGGTCAGCTTTTCTTCTCTCTATACTAAGAAATCATTTTGGAATTTTATAAATTTTTTGTTATCTTAAATCTCTAGGCAGCATAATAACACGTTAGGGCAGATACTAATCACTCCAACCATAGATATTCATAGAAGATGCATGATAACCTGCATTGTCCCTTTCATGATCTAATACCCATTTTACATTTTATCCTAGTGTTGTTTGAGTAGATACTCCATCAGAGACTTTAGTTTCTAGGCTTATTGATTAATGGAAAGAGTGATGTACTTTTCAGCAAGCAAGTGATTGCCTCAATTTTGTATCTTAATTAATTCTTTGGTTTTTGAAAATCAATTTAATAGAGATAACTCGAGGATAATTCAACTCAACTTTGCATCAATAATCTGATTGATTGCCTCTTTAGATAAATGCTAAATTATTAGATTATTCGTTAATAGTTATTGTATATTTATTGATTGTGATTGGTTTTGCATGGAGTCTTATATATTTAAATGAAAATTTACTAATTGCATTTGAATGTGCATGTATTCTTTCTATGAGGATTAAGGAAAAAATAAAATACTGATTCTCTGGTTTAGCCTGTGCAAATGCATCTAAAATATTATATTTTAGGTTCTATTGTTGATGACCAACTTTATACACTCTGAAATCTGACAAAAAACTTCTCTTTTTGTTTTCATTGTTTGGGACCTCTGCCATAAGTTGTATAACTTACTTATGGCTTTGATATCATGCAGTCATTCTTGTGATTTGGTTCTGATGGCTGCCTTCTCCATTGCCAAAATGGCATTGACCAGCGACACAGACATCATGGTTGACTTGTTATGTTCTCTCCAGATTTTACCACTGCTCATGCCAGTTTATTTTTACACAAGTTGCCATGTGTGTCTTGCTCGTACTCAAAGCACCTAATACACTCAAGATCATGAAAGTAAGCGAGGTTGAATTTCCAGGCTTGAGAGACCATACTGTTCTTATGCCGTGCTGCAACATACTTGAAGTTCTGTCAGTCATGTTCACAGCCATCCCCACACTGCTGAGCACCTTTTTTTTTTTTCCTTCCAGGAGCCCTTGAAGTTGGGGTCTTTTCGGTCTCAGGTAAGACCCCTCATATTTAGACACTTTTAACGGGAGGTATGTTTATCTTCTCTAAAGGGCTTGTTCACTCACAATACAACAACGGGAAGGATGCTGCTTATGCTCTTGCTGCCTTTTCTAGTGCAAAGGCAGGGACAGTCTCTTGGTTGATTTTTTCACCATCAGAAGTAAAGACTATGTTCTGGAAAAGTATTTTGACATGATGTCTCCACTTTACAAAAGAAGTTATTATATCTGAGTCATATTGAAGAATCATCAGATTCACCAACAATTTGCCATTCATAGTTTTTCATCCTTAACTTGTCTACTTCTTGAGGTATGTTTTAACTGGGAATTTGAGCTCTATATATGTTTCTTGGGTTTTATGAGGAGGCTGGCTGATTCTTTGGCAACAACTAGCAAGAGGTCTTGTAAATAAGGGAAGCAGACCCTTTATGGGTATCTAGTTAGTTCTGATTTTTTATTAAATGGCTCCCATTCGGTATGTATGCTTTGACTCAATAATTTGTCAAGCGATAAGGTACAAAAAGAGAGCCACATTGTGATTTTAAGAAGAAAAAATATCTTTTACCTTCAATTTTGCAGTTTTTATTTGTTATCGTAAGCCAATTTTTATATGATTGATTGTCGCAGATGATTGTATGAATATATTACAACTGGACTTGTATATTTCTAAAGATACATATAGTTTCAAGTTGTATGAAATCAGATATCCCTTATGAGGTTTTCATTCCAAAACAAAGGCCTTATATAAATGAGAAGCTAATTTAGAAAAATTGTGACAAAGGCCTTATATTTTCAGATTGAGCTTGATGGTATGCCTGGCAATGCATGTTACTGAACAGGTGATAGTTAATTAACCAATAATTTGCTATTTGAGAACTTTCTATGTCTAGGTAGACAAAGAAAATGTTGATAACTTTAAAGAAACTTGATCTAAAATAAGGGTATTCAAGATAGGGTAAAATGTTTTTCCTTTCACAAACTCCAAATAATTGTAATACATGTGCTTTTGATTTGCTGGTATTGAGTTCTGTTCTTGTATTGTTCTTTTACAAACATATGTGATGAGACCACGAACATATTGGTGAATGGGAGGAGAAATAAAGGTGTGAAGAGAGGTCGAGGGACGAATTAGGCAGGCTTTATGCGCATTTGGGAGTGTGGTACTTGGTTTATGAGAGAGTGACAAGTGGCAAATGATGATTTGAGTAAGGCTGAATTCTGTTATGGTGAGTGAGTAAGCAGAATAAAAGAGAATGGCAGAGAATTCGAGAGATCCATTCAGAGAAGTAAAACGGGAAAAGGGTTGGGGAGGTGCTGGCCCTCGAAGTCCAGCTGGGTTCTTCTGTTCTTAGTATTTTCTTGTTACTGGTTTGATTTATATTTCCATATATTCATAGTAGATTGTAGTGGTAAAGGAACTGTCATTTGAGTAGTGTTATTGTTGGATTGTTTTTATATATAGTATTGCCTGTGTTCTTAAATTGATGTGTTGTGATTGAATTGTTTTGGTTGATTGGAAGTTCTGGGTTGTTGTTTGAGGAGGTATAGGAGTGTTCTGGGTTGTGATTTTGTGGCGGATTATTGCAGGAGAAATCTGGGTTCCTAGCAATACGTTACTTAATGTTGGTGCAATAATGCCACCAAATATGTTCTTTAAACGCCTGCCACTATTCAATGTCAAAATATGTTTGTAATGGCAGCTGGAATTGAAAGTAGGCTTAGGGGGCACCTCATATGAAGATTTCAGGTGCATGCTTGAGGTACTCAATTAACCTCTATTTCTCCTACTAGTTGATTTCAAATCTGATGTGAACAATTTGTTTGTGTTGGTGAACTTCAGCTTTGCTTATGCTTTCACTTTCCTCTTAAAGTGATGGGACCCTGGAGCTCTTGTTACATTGTTATCAGGTGGCATGGGTTTTGTGGTATTTAGTCCTCTCTTTGTTTTGGAGTTACCTGGGCGATGTTGAAGCAGAAGTTGATTTATAAAATGCCAGATGATTGGATCTGATCACTTTATGGTTAAGAATCGTAAGACGTTTGACAGTGTATATCTTCTAATTCAATGGTTGAATCTACTCAAAGATCTTTCTTCTTCTTCTTTTTTGTGTTATCCATTGTAGCAGTCAAATGGTTCGGGTTGTGGTTGAGGTTCTCATTCAAAGTTTGAAGCTACTCTCACTTCAGTTTCTTACATATCTTTTGATTTTCTTATTAAATTTCACTTCCATTTGTTACACACGCTTATTGAGCAATAGATTGGACTACTGTAATTTTAATGTAATTTTTATTCGTTAAATTAATTCATCTAAATCAAACTTGTATTTTTTTAATGGTAGTGCTTAAAGATGGGTAAATGGATTATGTTATTCATATTTCAGTGTTATTGTTACACTCAAATCCTTGTGTATCTGCTAAAACCTTAAAAGAAGAAGCTGATTATGTCTTTGCCACTTTCTTGGATAGGGTACTTGGCTTGCGCTCCATGTTTTGCTAGTGGAGTGTGCTTGAGCATTGGTCCTACTCCTATCTCAGTATCCAGTGCCTCTTATCAGCCTTTGTGAGCGGCCCGACTCAACTATGTACTAACTGCTCTGGTGCTGGAAAGGTAATTGATCATAGAAAGATTACAAAATATCAAGTCAGATTATGTAGTTGTGGTTCTGTGTTGATATTTTGTAAATAGTAACGAAATTATGATGATTCTAATAGAAAATTCTTTTGTCCTTTTTTATGAAAATAAATTATACGTTCTCTTAAACAATAGATTTTCAATTGGCTTTGCAAAACCATGCTATCTGAAGCATACTCCATTTTTCATCTTAAAGATCAAACTATTTCAAACAACATAAGAATCTACTTACTCGGGGAACAAGTTTCAATTTGAGGAGCACTTAAATGACCTCCAATATTTGAAATATGGATAATTTCCTCCTTGTAGTTGTTATTGCTAGCCACAGGCTTTAGCCTATAAGATAATCACTTTTACTGATCCTTGCAGTTCTGATATCGCTCTCTCAAACAAAGTTTAGTCAACTTCATTGTTCAAAGTTACATTTGCTAATTGTCTTGTTAGGTTATTGAATCGAATAGAAAGCAGCGGAAAATTAAAATTTTTAATTCAATAACCAAGACGTATGATCCTTACAAGTTGATTATGCTAATTTTTCATGGTATATTAAAATCAGAGCTAAAATTTCAGATTAATATACATTCGTTGGCGGCTCCTTCAATGAAGAACGTTGGAATTTTGATTCAATCCAAGCATAGGAATGAAAACACGATGATCTACACGAAAGTAATACCAATAATCTAAATTTAATTGCTAGATTAAATGTAAAGGGATTAAGAATCAAAGAAAAGAAAATTTCTTTCTCAAGAACTAGGGTGAGGCGTGTAGAAGAGAAAAATGAGAGATTAGGGTTTGTTTTCTTAAGGGCTAAGCCACGTATTAAAAGAAAAATGAGAGATTAGAGTTTGTTTTCTTAAGGGCTAAGTCACATATTAAATATTTCATTTGGTTTATAAGTGTAGCCCAAAATAATCCTTACAAGGTAAGCCATATCCTTGTAACAAACACCCTTTTTATGGTATTTTAAATATCATTATTACTATTTCATTAAATCAATTAATATAATTATATATTAGATATAAATTATATTAACATTAACAAAAAATAATAATTTAATTAATTTAAATAGATCAACCAAATATATTTAAATATTTTAATCTCATCAATTTAATTTCATAATTATATTTGGGCAACGACCTCAACAAATTTAATTGCACTATGAGATTACCAAAATTCTCTTTTCCTGATTTAATTCTTAAATTGCTTTTTATGCGTGTGACCTGTAGGCTCCTCATTATATTGGCAGTGTATAGTGTCGCGATTAGTACTCATTTAATCGTCTCACTATATACAGACCAAGATTGACCTCTAGCAAAGCATTATGGCCACCCGATAGATTCGAATTCAGTGAAATAGCTTCATATCAACGATATGGTTATTGTGCAATCAAATCATTTCCTCATCCGTTATTTCATCAAGGCTTGAAGTACATAAATTTTGTTAACTTCAATTCGTTACCTTGACATGTTCGTATTCGATTATTGGACCAACGACCAACGACCAAAGAGCTACAACTCATTTCCAATGTGTCCACAGATTTACGGTCACCGTCATTCATCAAATATCTCGCTGAGATAACTTCTCCCGTAGCCAAGAGTGACGAATCCTATGTCGATCCACCATAGCCATAGTATGCTTCTCAGTACAGCCAATTACTACAATATTGATAACCCTAAATAGAGTTACGTTATGCTAGTATCAAACCATATCAATATTCATACACAAAGCTCTGGTGATCTCAAGTCAAATGATCACATACACCACCATTTGTTAGAGGATTTATTTCATAAACATTGGGGTTACCATCTATTTGGAATCCTCTGGTGGGTCAGTCCGGTGAACTTGCTCATAAAGCAAACACCCATATGTCGCACCAGGTTATCACCAAATAACCTCGACAAGCGAGATCTGTCATTGTCTTTCGACAGGGTGATTCAACACGATAATAGCCTTAGCGTATTATCTAGTACCCTTGATTCTGAATAATACTAAGCTACAGATGCTTTTAGAATGACCATCATTTATGATCATAGAGTTCTCACTATCAAGATTTTAAGCACTTGATACCCTCCTCATGATTCAACCACTCTACGGACATATATCATTTAATACAACAACATGTATATAGGGTATGATATAGAAAAACCTTTTATCATTATTAATACATTTTTACAAAGAGTCAATTACATTTAGATTGGCTCTAGGACACCTACACTAACAATCTCTCACTTGCACTAAAGCCAATCATTCATGTATTTAATACCAAATGATGCTAAGTGCCTATCATGCTTTTGCTACGATAGAGCCTTCGTTAGTGGGCCTGCTATGTTGTCATCGGTAGGTACTCTGCTTATCTGTATTTCACATTTTTCAGTAATCTCTCTGATTAGATGGTAATGTCTGAGTATATGTTTGGATCGCTGGTGAGACTGTGGTTCCTTAACATGAGCAATGGCACAATTGTTGTCACAATAAAGCTCTATTTGGGTCAACCATGATTGGAACTACTTCAAGTTCAGTTACAAACTTCTTGATCCAAACCGCCTCCTTGGCCACATCGGACAATACAATATACTCAGATTCTGTTGTAGAATCGGCTACGGTACTTTGCTTGGAGCTCCTTCCAACTCACTGCAGCATAGTTGAGACAGAACACATACCTTGATTATGATTTTGAATTATCTTTATCAGTTTGGAAACTAGCTTCACTGTATCTTCTGACAGTGAGCTCTTCCTCTCTTCCATAAACCAAGAAGGCATCCTTGGTTTTCTTCAAGTACTTAAGAATGTTCTTGACCACTATCAAATGTCTTTCACCTGGATCCGATTGATATCTACTACAAATGCTCAATGCACATGAGACATCAATCCAAGTACATAATATAACTTACACGATATATCCAATTACGTATGCATATATGATTCTACTTATCTTTTCTCTCTCTTCTTGGGTTTTAGGAAACATATCCTTAGAGAGATATACACCGTGCGACATAGAAAAAAATCTCTTTCTTAGATTCTTCCATACTAAATATTTTCAATACCTTGTCGATATATGTACTCTGGTTTAGGCTTAGCACTCTATTTGATTTATTGCGATAGATCTTAATCCTGAGGATATAGACTGTTTCCCTTAAGTCCTTCATGGAGAAGCACTTGGATAACCAAGTCTTTACCGACTGCAAGTTCGGTATGTCATTTCCAATGAGAAGTATGTCATCGACATACAACACTAGGAATACAATTGCACTCCCATTGATCTTCTTGTATACACATGGTTCATCTTCATTTTTGATAAATCCGAACTTATTGACGGCTTCATCAAAATGGATCTCTGTAGCTTGCTTGAGTCCATAAATGGATCTCTGTAGCTTGCATGCCTTCTCCGCTTGTCCATAAAAAACGAAACCATCGGGTTGTACGATTTACACATCATTTACAAGGTTTCCGTTCAGGAAAGCGGTTCTGACATCCATATGCCAAATCTCATATTCATGGTATGTTGCTATTGCAAGCATAATGCGGATGGACTTTAGCATCGCAACTGGCGAAAAAGTTTCATCATAGTTAATGTCATGTCTTTGTCTAAAACCTTTGGCAACCAGCTGTGCCTTATAAGTTTGCACGTTACCGTCCATGTCAGTCTTCTTCTTGAAGACCCATTTACACGCTATGGGTTTAATCCCTTCGGGTGGATCCACTAGAGTCCATAGTTGATTCTGGTACATGGAGTCTTTTTTTTGAAGACCCACTTACACCCTATGGGGTTTACCCCTTCAGGTGGATCCACTAGAGTCTATACTTGATTATGATACATGAAGTCTATCTCAGATTTCATGGCCTCAAGCCATTTAGCGAAATCTGGATCATATATTGTTTCATTGTCGATTCTGGGTTCATTGTCTTCATAGACCAATACGTTGCTATGCTGAGTCACGAGAAACCCATATCTCTTGAGCTCGCGATGTATTCTTCCCTACCTACGCAAGTCCTGTGATACCTAAGGTGGTTCACTTGTTCCACTACTTGTGGAGTAACCTCCTCACGATGTTCAACCATTTCAGGTGGCACATAATCTCGTCCAAAATCGTTCGTATTTTTTGGAATCAAAACTTCATCGAGTTCTACCTTCCTTCTACTAACTCCTTTGAGAAGAAACCCATTCTCTAGGAAAACTTCAGTGCGACAACAAACACTTTTTGCTCATTTGTGTAGTAGAAGTAGTATCTTTTAGTTTCCTTAGGATACCCCACAAAGATACACTTGTCAGATTTTGAGGCAAGCTTATTCAAAGTCAATTTCTTGACATAAGCTTCGCAACCCCAAACTGTCACACCCCCTCCCGGGTGGCCCTTACCCCATCAGATCCAGGTGCTCCGTGGGACTCGGGTTCCGAAAGGAGGATAAGTTTTTGAGAAACTGTTAATAAACCTCAATAAAATTTTCTTCAAACGAAACAAATGCAAAGTTATTTTACAAGTCAAACATTAAAACATTGTATCAGAGTAATCTATATGACAGACAATATTTTGCAGTGCGGAAACATGCGTCTGGCCATCGACCTACACTGGAGGATGCAACTCGACTCCTGGACACTGACCTGGGG
>WYDK02118157.1:7469553-7483750 GCA_009867345.2 Toxicodendron radicans
TGTTGGCCGAAATTCTTGTTTGATTTTTCATTGAATTTGGTTGTGGTATGTTGTTGTTGAATGGAGATTGGGATCAGGTCTGTAGCCAACAATATTAGCAATTGTTCTTGTGATTCGAACCTGAGACCACGGGGGGAGCAAACCCCTTGGCCCCAAGCCTTTACCACTCGGCCAACCCATTGTTGGTTAATGTTACTACTATTCTTCCCCAAAGATTAACTAAGAGAAATTGATTAAAAGATTTTTTCTAATATCAAAAACTCATTTAAAAATTTTATGTTGTTTGATCGCAGTCAAGAAAAGCTTATGACTAATTAAATAAATTGTTTTTTTTTTTTTTTTGGATAACTGGTAATTTTATAAAAAATAAAGAATAACACCTAATCTGGGAAGACCCGAAGCCACACGTCCCTACACAAAACCATGGACGGCACAAAATAAAAAGGAACAAAAATAACCCAGGATGTACAATCCTATCACACTCACCCACACCCCTCATCCAAAAACAACTAGGGGTGACACCAAAACAAAACAAAACAAGAATAAGACAAAACAACTAGGGGTGACACCAAAACAAAACAAAACAAGAATAAGACCTGGAGGAAAAAAATGCAGCAGCAACTATCTTCACAGCCACCAACACCCCTCATCCAAAAATATCTAAGGATGATTAAACAAAAAGCTATCAAACCAAGAGTAACAAGAAGACACTTGGAACCAAACAATTTAAATAGGAAAAAGTTACAACAATAAAAGTATTTGGTAAACAACTTTTAAAACCGATTGACTTTAAAGTTGATTGTGAAATAATTTGATTTATAAAAGGATTTAAAAAGCTCTTTTTTTTTTGTAGCTTTTGAAATAGATTAATTTATAAGTTGGTTTTGGGATGTTAAATGACAAATATACCCTTTCATAATTTGTTTAATTACAAAATAAGCTTAAATAAATACTTAATTGATTAAATAGAAATTTTATTTTATTTTTTTAAATATTCAAAAGACAAAAGGTCTTGTTGCCATCTGATTGCCGGAATCCAACAACCAACCATCGAAATCTGATGGCCAACCACCAAATTTGGCAATGCCAACGAGTCATGTCGGCATCACAACCGATCCTTTAAAGAGCGACCTAAGCTGATTTATCAAAATTTGTGATTTAACAGGATTCCAACAAGTTATTTGGACGTAGGAGGAGGCAAAACATTTGGTTGTCTTCTATGGCCAAATGGTTTGTTAGAATCAGGGTGGTTTCATTGGATTCCAATAGATCAGCTTATACTGGTCCTCAGAGAACAAACTATGATGTCAATGTTTTTGGCCGATGGTTGCAGCTTTGCTGGTAATTTTAGACTCAATTTTATTTATATATCAATAATACTAGGTTTACATCATTTTTATATATCATTTCTCTTACATCATTATGTCGCAAAAGATGATTGGTTGATTTTAAATCAAAAATAAATTGTCACTCAATCATCTTTTATTACATAATGATGTAAGAGAAATAATGTAAACCTAGTATTACTATTTATATATACGCATACTTTAAAATAAAAGACTTAAAAGGTGACTACTTTAAAGAAAGTAGGTAGATTCTAAACATGATAATTAAAATTAATTACCTTAAAAAATTTGAATATGACTTTATTTAAAGATTGAATTTTTTTTTTCATAAAAATTAAGCTCTGGTTAAAAGACAGTCAGAACTAATAAAACGTGTATATATATATAATGTTACTACTATTTTCCCCCAAAGATTAACAAAGAGAAATTGATTAAAAGAGTTTTTCTAATATCAAAAACTCGTTTTTAAAATTGTATGTTGTTTGATCGTAGTCAAGAAAAGCTTATAACTGATTAAATAAATTTTTTTTTTAAGTAATTGATAATTTTACAAAGAATAAAAAATAACATCTAATCAGGGAAGACCTAAAGCAACATGTCCCTACACAAAATCACGGACGGCCCAAAATAAAAAGGAACAAAAATAACCTAGGATGTACAATGCTATCACACTCACCCAGTCCCGTCATCCAAAAACAACTACAGGTGACACCAAAACAAAACAAAACAAGAATAACATCTGTCGATAAAAAATGCAGCAGCAACTATCAATCGATTGCTTAAATACTTAATTTTATAAAATATTTTAAATACTTAATTGATTAAATAGGAATTTATATTATTTTTTTTTAAATATTGGAAAGAAAAAAGGTTTGGTTGCCATCTGACTATCGGAATAATCCACCAACCAACCATCGAAATCTAACGACCAACCACCAAATTTGGCAATCAACGGTGAGGCGTGTCGGCATCATAACCGATCCTCTAAAGATCAACTTGAGCCGATCTATCAAAATTGTGGTTTCACGGGATTTCAACAAGTTATTTGAACATAGGAGGAGGCAAAACATTTGGTCTTCTTCTATGGCTAAATGACTTATCAGAATTGAGTGGTTTCATTGGATTCCAATAGATCGGCTCATACCGGTGCTTAGAGAACCAACTGTGATGTCGATGTATTTGGTCGATGGTTGCCAGATTCCGGCAGGTTTGTTGCCAGACTCTTATAGTTGGTTGTCGGCCAACCTTTTTTCTTTTGATTTTTTTTTTTCAAAAATATTTGATTTAATTAATTTTAAGTTATATAAATTATTTTAATATTTATTAAATACATACTAAAATATATATTATATAAAATATTTTAAAGAGTAAAATTTGTCGTTTTAAGTCATAAAAAAAATATGTAAATTAAAGTTATAGAAATAAAAAAACAATTCTAAGATTATGATTTACTAAAAACACATAAAATTATTTTTAAAGCTGATTATTTTAAATATTAGGGAAAAACTTATACTCTTCTTTTGTGAACATTCAAAGTGGGAGAAAAGCACTCACTACCTTTATCCTAATAACAATAAAAAGCCAACAAGCATTCACAAAAGAAGGAACCCACTTTCTTTTACTCTTCTTTTGAAAAGCATATATATATATATATATATATATATATATATTTGTTCCTTAACTCAATTTAAATTTAGTTGAGTCAACGCAAAATGATTTTTGAATCCATTATATTTTCCTCAACCAAGAAACACAAGATTGGTAAACTTTCCCCAACAAAGGGCTCAAGTTTTTTGACATTCCAAGTATATGCTTTTTGTTTCTATCTATTTAAGTCCATTAATTACAACAACATTAGCGAAATCAAATCTCATGAACAATTAATTGTATCATTGTTGCATGCCTTGAAAAATATATCATTGTTCCATTTCAAACAAAGCAAGAAATGGAATGAGTAATTTGTTTCATATAATATAATTAATATATATATATATATATATATATATGGAAAATCAAACCATATCCCAATTCATTTTTCCATATTCTTCGAGCATTAAAATAGGGATTAATTCTCTTCTCTTAGATACCTCATCTGATCACATCTCGCTAAAAAATCGCTAAGACCACAATAATTTAGCAAAGGCAAGTTATTATTTTCCCCACAAAATTGGAAACTAAAATTAATTAACTCATAAAATATCCTCTTAATAACAAATATAATTAACTCATAAAATATCCAACCAAATATTATTATATATATAAAGGGGAAGAAAATAATTTTAAAACCAACGCCAAAGAAGTTGCTACAAAAACCGCTATATTAATTAATTTTATTTTAAAGATAATTAAAATTAATTAAAATATTATTCCAAGAATTAATTATTCTTATGGATTAAAAAGTTTTGTATAACTTTAAACATCTTACACATTATTTTTTCTCCAGTTCTCTTCTATAAATAAATCACTCTCTCTTACACTTATCTTCGTCTTTCTTTCTTTCAATGGCTACGTCAAATTTTCTCGCGATTTCTCTGTTTGTTGCTTTTCTTCTTTTGATAAGCAACCATGGCATTGAAGCCTCTCACAAGGTTTATCCAGAGTTTCAATCTCTTGCTGCTGTTACAGTCAAACAAACTCACAGGGCTGTCTTCCATTTTCAACCTCCCAAGCACTGGATCAATGGTACGTATCTTATTCTTTTTTTTGTTTATATGATTTCATGTTTTTAAGGTTCTGAATTTCCCAGGAAATTTTTATTGTTATTCTTTCCTTTTTTGTTCTTGTTCAATGGTTATCTTTTCCTTTTGCTTGGTTGTGATTATTAAACCAGTTTAGGATAACGACCTTTGGTCATAAATGTTCATTAAGCTAATATATTTTTATACTAATATTACAAAATTAATTTCATTAATTTTTTAAGATTTTCCAGTCATACATTATGATGTAAATTTTCATTTTGATTTTGATTGGTTGTGATGTTGCATGTAAAGGAATATAAAATTTTGAAACTTGGGATTTTGTGGTGAATATTAAAATATAAGATTATGAAGTTGAATAGTTTTTGGATAAACATTAAGAAAACTAAATTTAATAATGTTGGATCTAACTTTTCACCATCATTTACGTCCAATCAAGAATGTCAAAACATTTTATATCATTCGAAATCGTATTTCATAAGACATATTCTAAGAACCGTCTATAAAATAGAACGACATTGTTGACGGAAATATTGGTAAGAGATATAATAACGTATTTTAATTTGACATAGAGGATGACATGAGCTCGATAAAATATTGATTTGTTAGTTCAATGGCAAAAGTAACAAGTAGAAATACAGAAGGCACGCGACGTGAGATAAATTAAACAACTTGACCTAACCCATCACTCAAAGTAAAGTAACAAGTAGAAATACAGAAGATAAATTAAACAACTTGACCTAACTAAATGGCCTAAACTTACTTTTCTTTTTGAGGTATTTGGGCTCGGCCTCTGCATCTCTCTATTTGACACATAAAGGTGGTTTGAAAACTTGAACTCTTGAAAAGACATAAATTGATAAGTGGAGTTGATCCAATTTGGACACCTATTATCTTTTTTTTCTCCACCATGATAATGAAATTGGACCACATTGCACTCAGATTCTTATGGGCATTTTGGGAGCTGAACACATAACAGTTGGTTTGAATTCTTTTAACTCTTGAAAAGACAGAAATTGATGAGTGGGTTTGATCCAATTTGGACACCTATTAACTTTTTTTCTCCACCATGATAATGGAATTGGGATTTTATGGACCATTTTGCACCTCAGATTCTTATTGGGTGGTCCTAAAGAGTGGGGATGTTTTGTTCTAATTTATTGGTATCCGTATATACCCAATTTCATACTTTATGTGTCTTTGCATGCTTGTAGCTTTTTGCTTTTTCTTTATTTAAGTTGCTTGCTGTTTCTACATATCAAAACTTTTGTTTTATTTATTTATTTATTTTTTTTTTTTGTGATTGGGGTGTCTCGGCCAGTTTACGTGTATCTCAACTGAATAAGTTTCTTAGCAACCACCTATATTAGGGCCTGCAGGAACTCGAACTCAAGAGTTTATAAAAACTCTTTTGTGCTCTTTTACAATCAAAACACCTAGTGGTGATTATATCCAAACTTTCTTTATCTTATAGTTTGATAATTGATTCATTACACTCATCACTACATTCACATATTATATAATTGATTATAAAGATAGAGTAAATAGAGGAGTTTAATTTTTCTTGCTTTAATTTGAGAAATACGACTTTATTTTTTTAATCCAAAATCTTTTGTTTCAAACAAAAGTCACTAACTTCTTTGTTTCTTTTTTGTCTTGTCCCTTGGTGCTGAAATTCTCTTGTCAAATCAACCGATAGATCCAAATGGTGAGTCTCTTCAATTTCTTGTTCTTGTTTTTGTTTTTGTTTTAATTTGTTCTAATTTTGTATGTTCTCTTTGAAACAGGACCAATGTATTACAATGGATTCTACCATTTCTTCTATCAATACAATCCCAAAGGTGCAGTTTGGGGCAACATCGTATGGGCCCATTCTGTATCCAAAGACATGGTCAATTGGCAAGCCCTTGAGCATGCAATTTACCCTTCAAAGCCATTTGACATAAAGGGTTGTTGGTCCGGATCTGCCACCATTCTACCGGGCAACAAGCCCATAATTCTCTACACAGGAGTTGACTCCGAAGAAAGACAAGTCCAAAACTATGCTGTACCTAAAAACCTTTCCGACCCATATCTCCGTGAATGGATCAAACCCGATAACAACCCATTGGTTTTTCCGAATGGCGTTAATGCAAGCGCCTTTCGTGACCCGACCACCGCATGGTGGGAGGACGATGGACACTGGAGGATATTAGTTGGTAGTAGAAGGAAGAATAGAGGAATAGCATATCTGTATAGGAGTAGGGATTTTATGAAATGGACCAAGGCAAAACACCCCATCCATTCTAAAGAAAAAACAGGTATGTGGGAATGCCCCGATTTTTTCCCTGTTTCACTATTGGGTAAAAATGCGTTGAATGCTTCATATGGTGGCCCAAATTTGAAATATGTTTTCAAGGTTAGTCTAGATGTGACAAGATATGACTATTATACAGTTGGTTCATACTTTAGTGATAAAGACAGATATGTCCCTGATAATACTTCAGTTGATGGATGGGCTGGACTTAGATTTGACTATGGAAATTTTTATGCTTCCAAGACTTTCTTTGATGCTGGCAAGAATAGAAGGATTTTATGGGGTTGGGCTAATGAGTCTGATAGCACAGAGGATGATGTTGATAAAGGCTGGGCTGGAGTTCAGGTAATTTATCACATAATTTTTTATATTTTTAATTATATGAGATGGTTTTATCAAATCACTAATCATTGATATAACCATCTAATTCTAATCATAGAATAACATGTGGACATGAGTGAAGTATATTAGATGGTTATTAAATCATTAACCATTCTTAGTGATATTTTATTTAAATGATTGATTGCTTGGTGATATGTATTTTAGACTATTCCAAGGTCTCTGTGGCTTGATCCAAATGGAAAACAAATATTGCAATGGCCAATCCAAGAATTAGAAACTTTAAGAGGGAAAAATGCAGAAATCAGCAATAAAGTGCTCAAATCAGGAGAGAGTGTTGAAGTTGGTCAAGGAATTACTGCTGCTCAGGTATCATTCTTAAATTAATTACCATATCATATATTATAAACTTGATTTCTCATGATCTCACTGATCTGATTGATGGTTTTTCTTTTCTTGCTCTTCACAGGCTGATGTTGAAGTAACCTTCTCATTCCCTAGCTTGGACAAAGCTGAACCATTTGATCCCAGCTGGGTCGACGCACAGAATCTGTGTGGCCAAAAGGGTTCGACCGTTAAGGGCGGAGTTGGCCCGTTCGGACTCTTGACACTAGCCTCAGAAAAGCTCGAAGAATACACTCCTGTCTTCTTTAGAATATTCAAGGCTCCAAACAAGCATGTAGTTCTAATGTGCTCTGACGCAACCAGGTTTGTTTATTTCGAATACAATACTTTTAAATCTTTATTTGAACCTTCTAATTAATCTTTTCCCTTTTTCAATTTACAGTTCATCTTTGAAGGCTACAGGACTTTACAAGCCATCATTCGCCGGCTTTGTAGACGTAGATTTAGCCGATAAGAAGCTCTCTCTCAAGAGTTTGATTGATCATTCAGTTGTGGAAAGTTTTGGAGCTGGAGGGAAAACATGCATCACTTCTAGGGTTTATCCAACTCTTGCAGTCTACAATAACGCCCACTTGTTTGCTTTCAACAATGGGACTGAGACTGTAACCATTGATAAGCTTAGTGCTTGGAGCATGAATAAGCCCCGAATGAATGAAGAATTAACAAGGGAGATCGAAAAGGAAACCTAAATAGGTATTTTAGGTTTTCAGGCTAGAAGGAAATTAGGGTTTTGAGTATGTAAAATATTAAGCATGAGATATGAAATAAGAATAAGTCATGCTAATAAGTTTTGCGTGTAGTTTTGTTATGGTCATGGACATCTCATTCCATATATAAATATTAATTTCCAAAAAGTTTCTCTCATTTTTTATTTTTGTTATCTAGCAAGGCACTCACCATCACCAATAACTGGTTATTGGGTAAATCTGATGGATGTTAATAAAGAAATTAGTCAAATATATTATAATCACTCTCCTTAGAATAATTACACGGTGGCTTGACTTCTCATCGATAATATTGTTCTCGGTCATATTTACCATGTAGGTAATATCTATCCGTTGTCTAATCTTGATCGAGTCTGGATTCATAAATTGTCAAAATCCCAAACTCGATCATTTCCAAAAACGTTAATCGATATGTCCGAAACTTGTCATCACGAACTCTTCGTATGACATTTTATATACTCTGGCTAGAGATTTAGTTTTTCCGACATTTATCGACGTTCTTCTAGGAACTCGATTCTGGACAGAGTCAACGGTAACTCTTATCCTATATACTCGAGTCAACGGATCCCATCTTGACAACCAACCGTTTCTGCGAACGAACAACGTACAATCAGGTAGGCTTCTCATCCGGATCATGACTAGCTCCTTCCTTATACACCATATGAATCATACGCATCCGAACCGTTACGGTCACGATGTCTCAGGTCGAAGGATTACATTGTACACTAATATGACCAAACGATGAATCATTGACCACATGCAATACCATGTGATTCATCGTTTGATGGTCACGTTCGACAATCGGTTCTAACCAATGGCCCACACTAATGCCCTAGTGACTTAATCATTATGTCATACGAACCTATACCATCTCATGATATCCTTTTGGAAGCATTCAGTGTGCCTATTATGCGGTATTATTGTCTGGATAATACTACGTCCATAGGGAACAGGTTTGATAATTCCATTAAACCTTTAAATGAATTATCTGGGCATTCATATGCGTACTTTATTTAAATGCATGACTAAATAAAGGAAATAGCTTACATAGATGAATAATGAACTCGTTCTTTTATTAAATCATTATTTCATTGGTTACAATGTAAAATGCCTCTGAAACCGACAACACGAATGGTTTTTAAGGCTTACACCAACAAACTCCCACTAGCACTAAAGTCATTCGCTGTTGTATCTCATACCCATCTTCTCAAGATGCAGGTCCAACTGTTTTTTGTGTCCAGTGGATCGGCTACGTTCTCCTCCGAGAAAACCTTCTCAATCAATATCTCTCCAGCTCCAACGGTCTCTTTTAAAATGTGATATTTACACTGAACATGCCCAAACCTTTTGTGGGATCTTGGTTCCTTAGCTTGTGCAATAGCCCTAGTATTGTCACAAAACACAGTTATCAGATAACACATGTTTGGAACCACTCCTAGTTCGGATACGAACTTTCGCATCCAAACGGCCTCTTTTGCTGCCGCTGAAGCAACAATATATTCAGCTTTTATAGTGGAGTTTGCTGTAGTAGACTGCTTGGAACTCTTCCAGCTTACAGCACCTTGTTGTGAAATCCGCAAGTGTACAGAATTGTGCAAGTAATAAAGACCTAGTAAACGGATGTCGTACCCAAGGGAATCCTATTATCAAGTATTAATTTAACTATCGCATCACTATCTGACTAAATAGACTTTGGTTGAGAAATTTTTTTTAACTAAATTACCAATTAACACTAAACAATTCAATTGATAAAAACGCGCTGATAAACCTTGGAAATTATTTCAAACAGAAACAACCTAGGACATAGACTTTGCACCAATTCCTCTATCGTATGTGTTAGTGACCTGCAGAACTCCCATTAAGCTAATCCTAAAGGTTAGAATCCTTGTCGGTCCAATATCGCTCTCTCGGCAGTTATTGAATTAACCCCTAAATGTTAACCCGAATTATCTCTAATCAGGTTTAAACAATTGAAGATCATTAAGCTCTCTGGATTCTCCCAAAACCTCACAGATCGCGTTAACCTATCTCTAGCGTTTGCTCAACCTATGGTTTTATTACCAACGACCAACTAAGTCTCATCTCTCGATCTCGACCTAATTCATTAATTCATTCAATCCTAGGGCCCTTAGAATTAAAAACATTATTAACAATAATAAAACTTAGGTTCCTCTCCATGGAAATACTGCATTCATTATACAATCACATATTCAGAACTAAATCTTTAGTTCTTCTCAAGTACTTAAGAATCGTCTTTACACATGACCAATGTTTTTCCTTGGGATTTGCCTGATATTTGCTCGTAACACTTGCACCATATGCGATATCAAGTCTTGTACATAGCATTGCGTACATTAGGCTCTTTACTGCCGAAGCATAAGGAACACCACACATCCACTATTGCTCTTCATAGGTCTTTGGACCCATATCTTTTGAAAGATGAAGACATTTCGTGAAAGGCAAGAAACCTCTCTTAGAGTTCTTCATGCTAAACCTCTTCAGCATTTGTTCTATGTACAATTTCTGGGATAATCCAATTATCCTCTTACATCTATCTCTATAGATGCGTATCCCAAGGACAAAGGTCGCATCTCCCAAGTCCTTCATCGAGAAAGTTCTGGATAACCAGATTTTAACCTCTATCATCACGCCTACATCATTTCCCATCAAAAGTACGTCATCTACATACAGTATGAGAAATGTGATTGTGCAATCCTTAACCCATTTGTATACACATGGTTTATCTAAGTTCTTTATAAAACCAAACAATTTGATTGTCTCATCAAACCGGATGTTCCAACTTCTAGAAGCTTACTTCAATTCGTAAATGGATCGATGCAACTTGCATACCTTGTTCTGGCCAGATGAGGATAGAAAATCAATTGGCTATTCCATATAAATGTTTTCCTCCATGAAACCATTAAGGAAAGCCGTTTTGACATCCATCTGCGAAATCTCATAGTCATGGTATGCAGTAATGTCTAGCATAATTCGGATGGACTTAATCATTGCCATGGGCAAAAAAGTTTCCTCATAGTCCAACCCTTGTTTCTGAGTATAACCCTTCGCAACCAACAGTGCTTTGAAGGTCTCTACCTTCCCATCCTTGCCAATCTTTCTCTTATAGACCAATTTGCAACCTATAGGAATTATTCCTTCAGGCGGGTCCACAAGTGACCACAGTTGATTGACATGCATTGATTCTATTTTAGAATTCATTGCCTCCAGCCATTTACCTGAATTCATTGCCTCCACTCGTGGAGGGGCCACCTAACGCTCTCAGGCATAGGTGGGACTAGATCTCCCCTCCCTATGTAATCATATATATAAATAGATCTGGAGCTCAACAAACATCAGCCCATTCTTTCCCGATGGGATACTATCACCATGCGGTAGTACGGACCTCCTCAACCACACGCTGCTAGTCATCACCCATCATGCTCAACTCCACCCAATCTCATCATCACAATCCCACGTCTCCACATACACATACATAAATGTGTATGAATACATATACATATGAATATAATACATGAAATGGGTTTCAAATAAACATACATATGCATCTCCCCATGTAAAATATTAATTTAGCCCCTCATGGGAAAACATTATTTACCCCATAAACTTTTTTATCATTACAAATTAGTCCCTCAACTTTTTCTGTCTTTTAATTAACCCGCTATAGTTTTTATTATTACACTTAGGTCCATTGAACTTTAAATTATTGCATTTACACCCCTGTCTACTTGACAGGTTTCCATCCTTGCACTTACACCCCCAAATCACTCGAATTCTCTAGATTTTTCTAAGTGTTGTTGCCGCGGCGCCACTCTACCTTCACCTCGGCGACATTCTGGAAAATTTGAATGTTCAACCCTTAACATGAACTTCGCCTCGACGACACCCCCTGGTCGCCTCGGTAAGGATGATGAACTTGAACTTCGCCGCGGCGACACCGACATCTGGGTTTTCTAGATTTTTACCTCTTTCTCTCTATGATTTCACTCCCCAATTTACTCTCAATTGGTCCCTTATTACCAACACAACAACATCTATGCACCCAAAACCAAAAAACACTCCGATCTACCAAGGATTCACATCAAAGCACCTTAATCCAAATGTCCATTCATATGCAACAAGAATTAAGTTTTGAAAGCATGAATTAATGTAATTTACATAATATTCCACTCACCTTGACAACAATCTAGCTCAAAAACTCGGATCTAGACTCTTTCTCACCTAAAATCCCAAATTGCTCATTTTCAAGATTTCCTCAAATCAAAGGGTACAAAGATGAATATAATGATATGGAAGCATGAATGGGAGTATAATGTTACCAATTTACCGGATCCGAACTCAAATCCTTCAAATATGCACTTTCTCTCTCTAGCCCTTGACACTTTCTCTCTCTAAAAGCTCTCCCAAACGTGTAATGAAGGAAAAATGATAGAATTCCACTAATCCCATCCTTTATATAGTAAGTCGTGAAATATCCTTTTAGCCCTCAAGTTCTCTATTTCTTGTACAAGCCTCCTACCAACTTCCATTTCCTGTAATTTACACCCCAAATTCAAATAGATTAATTTTAAACAATTTAGTCTGTGACAAGGGGTGTCACAATCTTACCAATTTCCCAGATCCTAAACCAATTTCTTCAATTCTTCAACTTTCTCTCTCTTCATTTCACTTTCTCTCTCTACTATCTCCTCTCCTCAACTACCCAAATGAAAGAAATGGTAAAATATTCAATATTCCAACCTTTATAAACTAAACTGAAAAATATACCTTAAACCCTCACGTTTTCCATTAGTTCCAAAAACCCCTCCAAGCTTTCATTTTCCTGCAAATTTCACCCCAATAGTAATTTTACTAACTTTTTACAAATTACTTCGTGACACGGGGTGTCACAATATATATATAATTCAATATTCCAACTTTTATAAACTAAGCTACAAAATATCCCTTAAACCCTCACGTTTTCCATTCTTTATCAAAAACCCCTCCAAGCTTTCCTTTTCCTGCAAATTTCTATTTCTGGTAATTTTACATCTCAGACCAGAAAAACCACAATGATAAAAAGATTATATCAATAAAGAAGTTTATGTTTTATTCATTTGAATATACAATACACATGACTTACCTATGGTTTATGCAAATTCCTACATCAACAAAGGGAAAGATGATCAGGAGTGACATGCTAAAGAATTTTGGAGATATAATTAAAGAGAAGAAACATGAAATGGATTCTGGGTTGAACTTTATTAAGTGGTTGAGTTAATTAACATCAGCTTTAGTTTTTGATTAATTAAGTTGGAGATGATGAGATGAGATATAATCCAAACAAAAATGTAGGCAAGGCTAGAGATTAAGTAAGGGAAAGGCAAAGGCAAGTAGCTAAAGCTTTGCTTTTTTTTTTTTTTCATTAAAAATAAAACAAATAAATTGCTTTTTAAAGCTCATCCATATAATTCCCACTCATTATCTTTGTTGCTTAAAGCTTTGCTTGCAATTCCTTCTCCTTATCCTCTCTCTCAAATACAAAATTTATTCAAATAAAAAAATAAAAAAAGAAATTATAAGATCACTATTATATGTACTCTATTCTTTAAACAGATAGAGACCCACAAAAAGATTAAATTAAAAATCTTTGATTCACAGTCTCTCATAAAAAAGCCATTAGAGAAACAACCTACTACTTTGATGCTATCATGGAAGGAGGAGGAAGTGATGATCATCAACTCCACCAACTTTCCATTCCAACTACTTGAAAAGAAAGAAGAAGAGCAACCATGTTCATCTTCTTCACCTTATCCTTCACTTCCTATCTCTACTACTACTACTACTACTACTGCTGCTGCTGCTGCTGCTCCTCATCATCATCATGAACTTAACTCAAACTCAAACACAACTACTTCTACAACAAACCATTCCAGTTCTACTCTTCAAATCTCTCCCGAAGCTTCCAAGAAACCTCCCCCTAAAAGAACCTGTACAATTTATAGTAATGGTAAGAAGGTAACTTAAAAAATTTGCCGACATTAAAGGGCAGAATTGTCTATGAAAAGTACCAAGTCTCGGACCAAATTATATTGAGTTGCAACTTGCAAGCAAGTGTGCAATTATGCCATAAAGAAACCCGGCCCCAAAATAAAGACTGGGGCAAAATAATATCAACAAAAAGGAAGAAAATTCAATTTATAATTAATAATTATAGAGATGATATAAATTGACAAATGTTGTGAATAAAAAAATTCCAAACACTCAATTCGAAGAAATCAAATCAATGGCAGCTTATGATCGTAGGAAAGAAGTTGAAGAATTCGATTCATCGAAGATGGGAGTAAAGGGTCTTTCTGATTCATCCATTACTTCCATTCCGAAAATTTTCAT
>WYDK02118157.1:7499200-7517545 GCA_009867345.2 Toxicodendron radicans
CAAACATTGGAATGTTGCTTTTCATCACGGAAACGCTCAGAATTGCCACGTTTCGCTCATCAAAACCGTTTTGTCCTGAAATATGAAATAAACACAATTTAGTAGCAATCAGGATCAAAACCAATTTGAAAGCACTCGATAATCCTAATAAACTTAAGTATAAAACGATACAAATCTAGGCTTATCAACATGCAAGTTAGTCATGTGTGGTGGAAGAACCCTACTCTTACATGATGTGCTATTTACTCTAGAAATTCGTCAGAATTTGGTCTCTGTTTTAGTATTAATTAAATACGGTTTTAACTAGTTTTTAATGAACTTTGTGTATCTATATTTTTTTAGACACACAGTATTTTGGTTATGAAACTTTTATAGATGGTTTTATTGTCTTGGATGTTGAATATGATATTCATAATGTTAGTTTTTCTATGTTTACATCTTCGAATCATATTGTGGATGATGTGAATATGTGGCATGCTAGACTAGGTCATATTGGTCGACAATGTATATAAAGATTGGCCAAAAAAGGTCTATTAGGAAAGTTAGACAAAGTAGAGATGTCTACTTGTGAACATTGCCTAGTTGGAAAAAACAACAAGAAAACCATTTGGAAATAGTAAAAGAGCAAATATTCCATTGCAATTAATTCATTCTGATATTTGTAGTCCAATGATCGTGAGGGCACAACATGGTGATATTTATTTCATTACATTTATTGATGATTACACTCGATAGAGTTATGTTTTTTTTATTTATCACAAATCTGAAGCTTTAAAGTTTAAAAAATTCATGAATCTCGTTGAGAATCAATTAGATAGAAAAATAAAGGTTTTGAGAACCGATTGAGGAGATGAATATCTATCAGAACAATTCAAGGAATTGTGTAATGAAAAAGGAATAAAACGTCAATTGACTATTCCGAGAACCCCACAATAAATGGTGTTGTAGAACAATGAAATAGAACCTTACTCGACATGGTTAGGTCAATGATAACACAAGCTATTTTGCCCACCACCTTTTGGGGGTGATACATTATTAACTGTCACATACATACTTAACTATGTGCCTTCCAAATTAGTTATTACAACTCTATATGAGTTATGGACCGATTGAAAACCTAACTTAAGCATTTTACATCCATGGGGATGTGCAACTTATGCTTACGAGCCTTCCCACAAACTTGAAAAATTAGGTCCAAGGGGAAAAAAGTGTATCTTTGTAAGATATTGTGAACACTCCAAAGGTTATGTGTTCATTGGTGAGCAACCAAGTGATCCAAAAACTGAATTTGAATCACGAGATGCTACTTTTTCTGAAGAATGAATTTCCTAAGCAGAGTGAGATAGGTGAGAACTTGTCCTTTTATGAAACTCTGGATCAGGATGCTTCCGTTGTTCAACATCAAATAGATCCACTACCTCCAAGTGGGAGTGATATGAGATCTGATGAATTAGTTTCAACTAACACTCAATCACATCCAATAGTGGATCCATCGATGATTGCTAGTCCTAGTGGGAGTAACATGAACATTGATCCAATCAATTCTCAATCTCAGTTACGAAGTACTAGTCGTCCACGGATTCCTCGACGTGGTTTTGAGATTGAAGGGGAAATTTTCATAGTTACTCCTGAAGATGAAGAGGAGCCAAGAAATGTAAATGAGGCACTCAAATGTCTTGCTAAGGAAAAATTGGTGAAAGCTATGGAAGAAGAGATGGAGTCTATGAGATCAAATCAAGTATGGGAACTAGTTGATCTACCAAAAGGACTCAAAGCCATAGGAAACAAATGGGTTCTCAAAATCAAGCGTAAAACTGATGGCAGTATTGAAAGATACAAGGCTCGATTAGTAGCCAAAGGGTATACACAACAGGAAGGAACTAATTATGAGGAAACTTTTTCACCAATTGTGAAATTTACCTCAATTCATCTGATTCTAGCTATAATAGCGAGCATGAATCTTGAATTACATCAAATGGATGTAAAGATTGACTTTCTCAATGGAGAATTGGAAGAAGAAATCTATATGGAACAACTAATAGGTTTTATTAACAAAGACCAAAAACACAAGGTGTGCAGACTTAAAAAGTCAATCTATGGTGTCAAACAGTCTTCTAGGCAATGGTACATACGGTTTCATAATGCGATCATATCATATGATTTTGTTATGCTAGATGAAGATCATTACGTGTGTACTAAAAGATCCAAAGATAAGTTTGTTATCTTATCACTGTATGTAGATAACATACTGATAACTGGAAATGATAAGGGGTATGTAAATGACATAAAATGATGGTTGTTATCCAATTTTGAAATAAAAGATATGGGTGAGGCTCCATATATCTTTGGAGTTAAAATATCAAAAGATCGCTCAAAGAAATGGTTATCTCTTTCACAAGAGCCTTACATTAAGAAAATTCTTGAAGGATTTCATATGCAAGATTGCAAACCCATGGATACTCTTATTTCAAAAGGTGAAGGTCTGAGTCGAGAAATGTGTCATAAGACTTAAGAAGGAAAAAAACAAATGAGCAGAGTTCCTTATACAAGTGCAGTTGGAAGTCTTATGTATGCTATGATATGTACGAGACCAGATATTTATTATGTTGTTGGGTTAGTAAGCAGATATCAATCTAACCCAAGTCAAGCTCATTGGAAAGTAATGAAGAGAATACTAAGATATCTGAAAGGCACAACTGATTATTCATCGTGTTATCAAGGAAACAATCTACATTTGATGGGCTATACTGATGCTGATTGGGGAGGTGATTTAGATGAGAGAAAATCTACCTCCGGATATGTTTTCTTACTAAATAATGGTGTTATTTATTGGACTAGTAGAAACAAACTTGTATAGCACTATCTACAATGGAAGCTGAATTTGTGGCATTCTCATCAGCAATGCAAGAGGTTGTTTAGTTCAGACAATTCTTGAGTCATTTAGAAATTACAAAAAATATTACTGCTCCAGTGTTAGTAAACTGTGATAGTCAAGCAGCAATATCATATAAAAAGGATATCTTAAATTTCATAGCAAAACCAAACACATTGATATATAATTTTGTCAGAGACATGGTTGCGAAAAAAGAAGTGAACATAAAGTACATAAACACGCAACAAATGGTGACAGGTCCATTCACAAAGCCCATTCCTATAGATTTGTTCAATAAGCATGTGAGATCTTTGAGCTAGCGTAGATGTTAAATGTATTTATATACATGAAATATTTCCCAACATTGTTCATAAATTATTAATTTCGTTATTGTTATGAAAATAATAGTTATTAAATGTCTATTTATAAAAACTTATATGTGCATATATGTTTAATACATATATCTTATTTATTGAAAGGTATGTCGGGCAAATATGAGATTGGTCTTCTCACACTAACAATCGTCTCTGCTACTTAGTGGGATCAGAGATGAGACAATTTGTTATTAAACTTATTATCTAGGTGATAATTAAAGGAGCTCAAGCTTAAAACATTAAAAGTCGTCTCAATATAAATTGAGAAGAATAAAGTCGTAAAACGATATGGCTACAAGTAATAAGTTTTTCGAGTGAAACTCTATTTGCCTTAAATGCTAGATTGGAGTTCTGATGAGATAAAAATAAGAGAGTATGTAAGTGAACTCAAGTTAACTATTAGGTATGTTTGAACTGTAAATTTGTACGGTATTATAAGAAATTAAGACATACACTCCATGGGAAAGGAGAAAATACCGTAACATATGATTCATACCACATGTGCTAAATAGATTAAGAAAAACAACGACCAACGAGGGCAGTAAAGTAAAGATCTCAAATTTATTACTATGTGAGACCCTAGAGATTGTAAAATCTCATCTAGTACCCTTATGACTCTTGTTTGTTTCTCGAAATTTATATTTAATGTTTGTTATCTTAGAATGTTGCCAAAAGGTTATGAATGATACAATCTACTGGGACATTTATAGAAAAGCAAATAAAATAAAATTAAAAGAATCGAGAAAGAGAAAGATCATGATTTTAAAGTTACTATCACAATAATTTGTATTCATTGGTCGACCAATTACGTTCATCTATGTGATAAGACGTAATTATGAATATAACAAATATAATTGAATCAATGAGATCATGAGAGATGAATGTGATAAATGGTCTAGGGTACTGCATACTATACATACTTCTAAGCCCATCATTCGAGCAGTTATATACTCCTAACAGATATATAACAAACGAGCTCTCGAAGTCGTACGACCTATTTATAAGTATGAATCTTGTAGTTTCTTTGAGAAGAGAGTTAGTCCATCCTGTGTGAGTGGGAGATCAAGGTGTAAGACACCCATGATGATGGTAACTGTCAAGACAGTTACCATGATTAGTAACTGCCTAACAGTTATCAAAGGTATAAAAAGGAAAAAAAAAAGGTTAACTACAAGAGACCCAAAAACAAAATACAAACTTACGAAAATCTCTCTCACTCTCATTCTCAAATACACTCTCTGTTTCTGGACGTCTGTGAACTTGGACTACAGACTCTCATTTCCATAAAATAAAAGCTACAGGAAGATGTAAGTAGGTTGTAGTTGATTAATATAATTCATATACATGAATGTAGTTATATTAAGATTATGCATATGTTATATTGGATGATCTTGTAATGATAGTATGTTTAAGAACATGTTAATTCTATGTGAATTATTTCCCGAAATCCTTCAATAATAAATCGAAAAATGGTAAGGAGAAGTTGTGTGATCAGATGGAGCATAATAATCATCAAGTTTGAGTTATGATGTGTGTTGTTGTTAAGAATTGAATTCATTTTGGTGCATGCAAAGATGGCCAAAGATGAAGAGAAAGAAAAGAAGATTTAAGGCACAAAGAAATCAAAACCAACAATGTCGTGGCACAAGAAATCCAAAACCAACCATGCCGCGTCATAAAAAATACAGAAGCTACAACGTCGCGGCACTATGCCGTGGCACAATGAAGATAATGAAGAAAAGCAACAAGCGGCACAATGAAGAAAAAAAGGAAAAACGGCATAATGAATGGAAAAAGCAAATGTGACAAAGAGAAAGTAGAGAATTCTAAATGGAGAAAACCGTGGGCCACAGCACATGTGCAACATGCACAATTTCTTTAGGATAGTTTTTTAATTAATTAATGTTTGTTTTTTTAGTTAAAGTCTTTTACTAAGTTTTGTTTTTAGTTAACTTTGTTTTAGGATTAAAAGTTTAAAATAATCTTATTTCCTTTTTATTAGAGTCGTATTAGGAATTAGAGTTTGATTTTATTTATTGTCCTTTTTAGTTTGAGTTTAATTAGGAATATTAGGTAGTCTTTTACTACAAAAGAGAGAGATATTTTTCTTTATAATTTGAGTCATTCAAATCAATAAAAGAGTAAAAGTTTTTCTCTCAAAAAAAGTTTATGAAGAATTGTTGATAATTGTCACTCCCAATTTCAACAATTGGTATCAGAGTGAAGTTTTCTTAAGGGATCTGTGGGAAGGTTCGTAAGAAAAAGAAAGAAAGAAAGAAAGAAGAGACTCGAGAGAAGACGAAATTCAAAACATTAGAATGACTCCGTTGCTACCATCGATTCTTGTGGTCACAGGAGAACTTTACCACATGTGGAAGGTGAAGATGAAAGGATTTTTGGAAGTTGCTGATCTATGGGATGTTATTGAAACTTGAGGTATTTTTCAAGACTTGCCAGAGGATCCAATGATCGCTCATATGGAGTTGAAGAAGACAGCAGATAGGAAAAGGGCAAGGGATTTTTCGTTTATGCATTCAGCCATGATAGAGACAGTGTTCGCAAAGATCATCAAATGCACAACAGCCAAAGAATTTTGGGAGAAGTTACATACAAAGTATCATGGTTCCGAGAAGACGAGGAACATGAAGATCATCAACTTAAAGCGGCAACTAGAGAATATGAGAATGTCGGAAATGGAGAGTATATCACAATACTCTGATAGACTAATGAAGATTGTGAAAGAGATAAGAATCTTGGGCGGAAACCTTCCAGAGGAGATGGTAGTAGAAAAAGTTCTAGTAAGTGTGCCGGAGAAGTTCGAGTCCAAAATTTCATCCCTAGAAGATTCAAAGGATATAAAGTCAATGACAATGGCAGATTTAATGAGTGCTCTTGAAGCGCAAAAACAAAGAAGAATGATGAGAAGTAAAGTGGGCTAGAGGTTGCCCTACGAACAAAGGCATAGATTTTGAGAAAGGGAAAAGGAGTTGACAATAGAAGAAGTCAGATTTCGTGCAACCATTGCAAGAAGAACGGTCATTTAGAAGATGATTGCTAGTTCAAGAATAGATCTTCGATATGCTAGTTTTGTAATAAGTCGGGACACGTTAAGAGAGATTGTGATCAAAAGAAGAACCAACTGCAAGCTCAGACTAGTGAACCACAACAACAGGTAAACGTTGCAAAAGAGGAAGATGAAGGAGAAGATGAATTATTGTTTACGACAATGAGGGTGGACGTTAAAGAACATGAAAAGTCATGGTTTATTGATAGCGGATGCACTCAACATATGACTGGAAAAGAAGAGATGTTCACTAAATTGGAGGACATGAAAGGAATGGTGACGTTGGGTAATGGAGACATAATTCCAATCAAAGGAAAATGGACCATCGCTGTTACAACATTGAGAGGTACTAAATTAATTTCATATGTTATTTTAGTGTCTGATTTAAAACATAATTTGTTGAGTATAGGACAGTTGATGGAAAAAGGGTTCGTGATTGAATTTGCAAAGAATGTGTGCAAAGTGAAAGATTCGAATGACATAGAGTTCATGAATGTTCCAATGAGAAATATAAGTTTTGTCGTAGATTGGAGTTCTATGGATGTTAATGCTCTTAGGAGTAAGGAGGAGAATAAGACAAAGTCACCGGCCACAGAGGTCACTGATGAAAGAAAAATAAAGGTTTGAAAAATGTGTGTTGGCAATTAAGGAGAAGTATCATGTGACTCGAGAAGAAAAAAAATCAAAGAAGAAGAAGAAGTCAAAAAAGAAGTCGAAGAAATCGCAAAGAAATGGCACCAAAAATATTTAAGGAGGAGTGTTAAGAATTTAACCTATTTTGGTGCATGCAAAGATGGCTAAAGATGAAGAGAGAAAAAAGAAGATTGAAGGCGCAAAGAAATCAGAACCAACAATGTCGCGGCACAAGAAATCTAGAACCAACCATACCGAAACATAAAAAATACAGAAGCTACAATGTCGTAGCACAATGAAGATAATGAAGAAAAGCAACAAGCGACACAACGAAGAAAAAAAGGAAAAGCGATATAATGAATGAAAAAAGCAAATGTGACAAAAAGAAAATGAAGGATGCCAAATGGAGAAAACCGTGGGCCACAACACATGTGCAACATGTACAATTTCTTTAGGATAGTTTTTTAATTAATTAATGTTTTGATTTTTTAGTTAAATTCTTTTATTAAGTTTTGTTTTTAGTTAACTTTGTTTTAGGATTAAAAGTTTAGAATAATCTTATTTCCTTTTTATTAGAGTTGTATTATGAATTAGAGTTTGATTTTATTTATTATCTTTTTAGTTTGAGTTTAATTAGAAATATTAGATAGTTTTTTACTATAAAAGAGAGATATTTTTTTCTTCGTAATTTGAGTAAATCAAATCAATAAAAGAGTAAAAGTTTTTATATCAAAAAAAGCTTAAAGAAGAATTGTTGATAATTGTCAATTTTCCAGCGGGAGAATGGTTCTGCACATCCTGTTATTGTGAAATCTGTGGTGAGGGAGAATTTGAGAAAACATTGGAGAATTTTTTTGATGATGAAGTTCTTCACACTTGTTATCAGTTCGAGCATAAATTTCATATGGCTTGTCTGAGGAGGAGAGGGGAAGTTAAGGTGAAAAGTTATGCTCATGATAAATGGTTTTGTAGTAACAGGTGTGAGCATGTTTTCACTTTCCTCAATAAGCTTTCAGGAATGCCCATATCACTAGGTTCAGATAATTTAACTTGGAGATTATTGAAGTATAATGAGGCTTTAGAAGAGAACCAGAGGATTTTGAATGAGGCAGCTGATGTTATGCTTATGCACGAGTGTTTTGAGCCAGCTGTGGATCCTCTGACTGGAAAAGATCTTGCTAGAGATGTTATCTTAAATAGAAAATCTGAAATGAAGCATAAGAACTTTCAAGGATTCTGCACAGTGGTTGTGGAGAGGAAAGGGGAAATAGCTTCTGTGGCAACTGTCAGATTGTTTGAAGAGGTTGCTGAGATACCATTAGTTGCAACCAGGTTCAAGTATCGCGGACAAGGAATGTGTCATCGTCAGATGGGTGAGCTTGAAAGGCAACTTGTTGAAATAGGTGTGATGAAATTGATATTGCCTTCAGCCCCTAGTGTGCTAAATACATGGATTACGAAGTTCGGGTTTTCAAAGATGACGGAGTGAGAGAGACTCAAGCACTCAAATTATACTTTCCTGGATTTCCAGGATACAATCATGTGTCAGAAGCAGTATTGGAGTGTACATGTGAAGGAGGATCTTTGTAATCAATTAACAGAGTCATATTGTTTACAATCTGATGAAATATAACTTTTTCAGACCCAGGATCTCATATTATCTTGTTTCGGATTATGTATGTAGAAATTTAATGCAGATGCTGAAATAAAATTTGTGACCTCCAGCCCCAAATCAAATCTGTGTTGTTTGGTTCAAATTGTGCAGATAGAGTTGTGAACCAAGAACTAAATGAAATGTTATTGAGAAATTGAGAGTACATGTGAAGGAGGATTGTTGTAATCAATTAGCACACTCTTATTGTTTCGAAACTGGTACATCTTTCAATTGTGGTGCTTTTCTTCTTTAAGACTGGTATTTTGAGAAATTTTTGTCGTATACATATAATGTTTGTTTTGACTATGATCATCAAACCCTTCAAATTTTTCAGAAGCATGAATGAGATAACAGTATGGATTGGAAGCACATGTATATATTTCTCTTAGAAATAACTCTCAATGGATAAAAGAATCCTATACGAAATCATGTCAGTAGTTTCTCATCTTCAAACACAAACAATATGAAATTATTATTACTTTAATATGTAAATTTTTTTACAGCAACTGCATAAATTTATCTAGTTTTTTCACTATTAAAAGTGCTATCCAAATCTTCCATAACTATGACTTGGAACAAGACCGATGGATGAATATAAAAAACATACAAGCATAAAAACTTGTGATATTTGACGTCGAATAGAAACTTGTTTGCAAAAGTTAAATATTATTTCACTAATTATATAAAAGCTGAAATCAAAATGACAAGCCAAAGCAACAAGAGGACAGTAATAATAGAAGGAGAAAACCAACTTCCGAATCCACCATATCCACTATAAGGATCATCCTCCCAAGCTAAAGCCTCCCCACTGCATATTTTTCCTGAACTTATCACAGGATTTCCTGCTTGTTCAGCCAATTTTATATGACACAAAATGTGAGGAAAAACCTTCTTATAAGACTCTTCACCCATCAATAAGTCTGAATGTCCAAAGCCCTCCACAACGATCCTTTCATGTCTTAAACTTGGTTGGTGTAGCTTCATGTACTTGTTAGCGAGAAATGAAGTTTCTGGAGTCACAAGAAGACTCCTTCCACCGGAAATGTACAATGTTGAGACTGCCATTCTCTCTGGATGAATCAAATATGAGTTGTTTCCATGGCTGTTCACTATAAATCCTGAGTTGCAAATTTTTCTGAGGTGGGAAAATGCTGCCATTGGAACCCTTGTTGTGCTTTGCCTGTTTAACCAATGGTGCATGGAAGGGCTTACATTTTGATGCCAGAATGTGTTACCAAATATGCCTGAAAAAACCTCACATTCTTTGTATCTGCATCTCTCATACCGTGGAATGAAACAGGCTATGCATTTCAGGAGCTGGTGTCGAGAACTGGTTTTCGATGTTTCCAATAGAGCCAAAGTTTTGTCCTTGCCTAATATGGCCATTGATACCTGCAGTGTTTTAAATAAAAATCAAAGGTTCAAATCCAAGCCTGATCAAGAAATATTGAACTGTGTTAAAGTACAAGATTTATAGTCGTGGGGAAAAAGTCTTGACAAATTTTGAATTTAGATGGATAAAACTAATGGAAAAGTTTACAGGGATCAGGGGAAGCCACATTTTGAATGTAGCCAATGCATTGAGCTTGAAGAACATTGAAGAGTTTGTGCAAGACAGAGAAGCTATGTGGGTTGACAAGACATGTCCTCCCAAGAGGGCCATGTGAACAGCTAAGCCTCCAACACAATGTGCAACAACATGAACTTTTGTGCTCTTCCCATGCAATTCAAGGATCTTAGCAATTGCTGCAAAAGCCACAGAGAAGTAAGAAAATTCTCACTTAGATCATGATTTAATCAGCAATAGTAAGAACTAAATTTGAAATTTGTCGTTAGCCTCTTCTTCTACCAGCAGGAATATCAAATCTTGCAATGTCTTCAATTGTGAAGTTGTTTGCAGGATGTAAAGGGTGCAATCTTGATTGCAGTAGCCATATCTCACGCCCTTCTGCCAGTAAAGTTCTCACTAAATCGTTTGGTTCTGATGGGAGCCAGTAACTTTCTGTAGAATATCCATTAAGAAGGAGAACAGGATTTTGTTGTTCTTCTCTTTTAAGCCGACATGGAGTTTGACTGCACTTCCATTGCTTGCAACTGATGATATATCCATCTTCTGCATTATCCACAGTAGCCAAACATAGATAACTTGCTCATAAGTACATAAAACCAAAGAAAAAATTAGAGTACCTGTGTTCTATATTTAATTTCCTTATTTTTTTCATAAATATCAGTGCTCTATTTCTTTTCATTTATTCTTAACAAGCAACTCATTTAAACTGTTCTAAGATTGATCACGTAAATTCTAAGTTAATTTCATTCTTCAGGATCTTAAAAAATGGATTTTGATTTCTGAATACCTGTTTTAATTTCATATAGAGTGCTGTTTGGATAAGGTGTGCCGTAAGAATCTAACAGGATACAGGCCTTGTGGTTCCCCCTTGGTATTTGTAATATATATGTTCTCAGGAGAGCCTGTGCAAAAAGGGTTATGAACCTTCTCCTCCTGTTTCCTTCAAGACTCGTGAGACTCTTTAGTAGCTCTATTAGGGAAATTCTAAGCTCTCCTGTTATATTTATCATTTCTGGGCTCGAACTTTTTCCTGAAATATTTCTTAATGTCACATGCAATGTAGTTGCCTCCCTCCAAGCATACAGTGCTAATAGAAAGGGGTTCATTATCTTCTGTCCCTCAAGAATATATCTGCACAATATCAGATTTTAGAAGTTATGATAGAAGTAAAGTTGAAATGAATTTAAATTCAGATTGCATTGCACCTTGAACCAGAAGAAGAAGCGAGAAGAAGACTGTAATGCATGTACTGTGTGTAAGGAGTTCTGTAATCCACTTTGCACAGATCTACTTCTCCATCAATAACATGTAATCGATCCTTCTCAATGGCTTCAAAAACAATATAACCACCAACTTTTCCTCTTAAAAGTGGATGAGATTCCCCATGAACTAAATTATTGGAGTTCATTTTCATTTTGAGATAAGCAATGCATGGCATACCTCCAATATACCCTTTCATCGTCTCCTTGATTGCAACAATTGATCTATCAGTACTCCTTGATTTTTTGCTATTGGCCAAAATTGGATATCGGTCAACATTTTTAACTGCAAGGTCTATGCCACGTTTGCTCTTGTACTCCAGAACATCCTTCACAAGGTGCTTACTTACATGCTCAGCTGCTGCGGCAATTGTAAGAGATGGATTTATGCCTACAGAACATGGAATTAAAGAAGCATCACAAACATAGAGGCCTGGGTGCACAGTTGTAGAAGCCTTTGTGTCAAACACCTGACCATTGGAGTTGCAGACGCCGTGTGAAGGATCTGAAGCTGCGTTGCAACCACCTAAAAGATGAACCGAAGTGCTTCGGTACCTTGACAAAAATAGGATTCCCCCTAATTTCTTGGCTAGCTTTTGAAAGGCCTTAACTTTTCTTGGGCGTAAAGGATCACAGGGTGGACTGAAACAGATTTTATTAGTTCCCTTGTCAAAAGTAATTTTCCCATCACTCTCATCATATCCCATTGCATTAAGCACCATTGCTTGGCTTGCTTTGAAACCCATGACATGTTTTAACTTATCTATAACCCCATGAAAAAACCAGTAACCAGTTGGCCATCCATAAGATACTATCCCTTTGAACACAAGGAAGGGGTAAGCAGTTGGAAGTACAGCACTCTACAGCATAAGAAAATAGCACTAGTGTTAAAAAGAGTCCACACTGGAAGACGAAAAAATAAATCCACTTCTTCAACGTCTAACCATTTAATTTCCATCTTTATCACACAATCATCCCAGAATCAATGGCACTAATCAATGAAGAACAGTAGGAATTAACATAGTATATTATAGTTCCCTTGCTTAAAACAGCATATTCTGATTACTAAAGCATGCCATGATATGAAACTAGAATTTCACGTAGAACTAAATAGAAGTGAATTGAGTTCTTGAGCATGGTGAAATGTTAAACCTGGATTGTGAAACCCAATGAAGAAGTGTGAGATGAAGAGATGGCTGGCCCAGGTCGCTGTTGAAAGGGTCTTTCAGGGATTTGCTTTCTGTCTAATCCATAAGCAGTAAGTGGAGCAGGGCTTCCAGCAAGAAAAGCAACAGTATTACCATTACAGCTGAATCCAGAACCAAGAGTGTCTGAGAGTTCTAATCCTCTCATTTGTGACTGAAAAAGTATCTCAGTCGTGCCAAACACACCAGCTGAAAATCATTTTTTTCCCAACTTGTTAAAAATTTTGAAACATTATTTTGACAAAATATCTAGCATTTGTCACTACTGTGTTCTACCTGATAGAATTACAAAATCAGCGGCTACATAGTCAATCTCATTTAAATAAACAAGCCATCTTCTTTTTCTGCTAGTTTTGCCTTCCTGGTGACTTTCATGAGAGTTTTTGAACACATACTGAACTTGACATCCTGTTTTAACTATACATCCCGCCTGCATCACAAAAAATATCAGATTGAAACAGCTCTTGGCTAACTCATATCATATGGTATAGTTAGGCTGGATATTTGCTAAAAAAACAGTAAACAATCCCTAATCAAATGATGGGAACCTTCTCCCAAACTAACTCAATACCACTCACAACCAAGCAAATCACCAACACAATCAGTCAACAATTCCACAACACACAACAATCAAGCAAGAAGAACAATAAACAGACTTGAATAATGAGAAACAAAGAACAGTATTCATTCATCAATAAAACAGTATCACCTCCCCTTTACAATTGCAATATCATCAAGGTCATAATGCCCTCTACACACTCGCGTCCCTCTTTATTCCTGACACTAAGATATCCCTAACTGTTTTGCCACTTGTCACTCTCCTAATTACCCTTTTTACCCCATCGTTTATACCATTGAGATACTCTGGGTCCATCATCATATTATTTCTAACATTTACTGATTTTGAAATTATTCAGTGTAATTAAAGACGTGGATATATAAATACCAAAGTCCAAACATATATGAAGTTGTAGAGAATATGCCTGGATTGCTGAAAGGATATAATTTTTGTCAGTAGAGTTTTTGGCATTATAAGGGCACCCAGCAAGACAATTTCCACAGGCTAAGCAGCTTCCTGACTGTTGAAGGTTCATAAGATGGGGTGGAGGGTCTTCAAGATTGAAATTAATGCTTAGTTTCACCAAGTCTTCACAACTTTCTTCTATCTGTCCATCGGCTATTTCTGCCATGACTTTGGAAACAGGAAACCTGAGAGGAGCTCTTTGTACTCTAAGCATGGTAGCAGCAGAAGCTTCACAACTATCCCAATCCCATTCCCATTCCTTTGGCCACTTGGGATTCCTTCTAGCACGAACTGGAGTTGGCAGCATCACTCCTGCATTGACTAGTGAACCTCCACCAAGCCCACAAGCTATTGCTGCAAAAGAATCACCTTGTTCATAGAGCTGTAATCAAGAACAAACTGTCAGTTGCAAAGAGAATGTAATAGTCTTTCACACCATAAAATCAAGAAGAAAAGCGAGATTATAACCTGAAACAAAGCATCTTTCGGGCCAAAGCTGACACCTAAGTTCCGGTTCTCCACCCGTAAGGCTGACATGATCTTCAAACTATCAGTTGGAAAATCATGAGCTTCCCATTGCCTGCCTTTCTCTATTAAGCATACCTTTACCCCCACCATTGACATCCGAAAGGATGCAACAGAACCACCATATCCAGACCCCACAACAACAGCATCATAACCATCTTCTTCATCACACAACCTTTGTTCTAACTCAGTTTGTTTCTTCATGTTGTTTGAAATCTCATAAAATTTCAGGACTATTTCAGTTTCAAATTCAAGGAAATATGCAAATGAACATACTGTCAGCACAGATGATACTGAATATACTATTTTGTTCTCTAATGCATGTTCTTCTCAAAGAGTGGCTAGAATATCGTATTTATCTATGAAGAATTCAGTTAACTCCAATTCCAAGATCTTGGATCAAATCGGTTTATATTGAGACAAATCACTACAAAACAGTTACCTAGTTTTATGCTCCTTATCAATGCATACTTGCATAGTGGGTTTCTTCAAAACTTAAAAATAAAAAATCACAGAAGAGACAAAAAATGAGTCTATAGATTCTTCTCAACAGCTGAAAGAAAATTACATATAAGAGAATCTTGAAATAAAAGGTTGATCAACTATTTAAAGTCTCTCTTTGAGTTTTTGTACATTCTTTACATCTGCTTTTCTTTCTCTTTCTTTTGTTGTTCTGTTCTGTATTAGATTTTATCAAGTTCATTTTCTTCATTGTAAATATTCAATCACAAGCATCAAGATGTTGACATGTAATTAAAAAAAACAAAAAGTTCACTTCTAGAAAATGAGTTACCATAAATATTGTGTATAGCTAAGTTGGTGAAGGTTGAAAGTTTCAACTACCGGCTTAGTTCTACACTTCACATCACTCTTGTGGAGCGCTCAGAAGTTAGAAGTCAGAACTCACACTACAAATATTTTTCATTCTGAAAACGTTCTAAAAGGACAAATTTCACTAAAGCTAAATAAACCTACATAATTGAGGATTACATATGCTTCCAATAATAAAAATTAAGGCTTACTCTAAGCAATCTCCATTATTGCTGAAATTCAATAATCGAGATCGCATATATCTTACTAGCAACAGGGATAAAAGGGCAAGCACGAAAGATAGATATATAGACAAATAGAAGTGAGATTTATGAGAACGAAAATTTTATTGCCTTAACCAAGCATTAGAAATTAAAATTCTATACATAGTGCTGGAAATAACAGTACGAACAAAAGAGAGTCAAGATGTATATTATTACACCTTAAATACAAAGCTTGTTCAAACTCTAGCAATTTCAACTGATTTCTGGAGGGCTTGCAGAAGACTTCTCATGATCCGCGGCTCACCAGGAGGTGGCTTATCTTTTAATGGTCCATTTCTTATAGCTCGAAAAATGGGACCTGAACTGCTAGTTGCTGGAAAAACCAAGCAATCTATGTACACAAGGACCTCAGTCTCTCCATCTCCAATTGTAATGAATCCCAATCGTGCTCCACCAGGTATTTTATCTACCTGATCAATTTTTGGAAATGTAAACATCAGTAAGCCCATCAGGAGAAGCAATTTTTTCTCTAAGTCAATTCTAGAGTATTTAAGTTCGGCAAGAAACAAAATATATCCCATATAAATCCTTGAGATTGCAAGCAATACATGTATAAAATTGATACGCAAGATTCACAGCTGTTAGCCTGGTTGCATTGAAGACGCTGTCAGACAAGTAGAGAGATAGAATCAAGATCCTCTCCTCCTTTAAACTCTCATGAGTTTTTCACGATACTGTATTATTTTATATTTTCTTTACCTATCAATCATATTATTGCATTTGCTCAAATAAAAGCTCGGGTTAGTATCCTAGTCGTGAGATAATACTAGAAAGTGTATGGATGTCCAAGCTATGCAGCTAGCTGACATTTTACCAGGGATTTAGGCAAGGTTAAGAGATATTATATGTATGATCAATAGCTGTAACTTGTTCTTGTTTTCAGAATTCATTTTACCCAGAACGATGGCATAAAATCTAAAATATTTTTCATATACTAACAAGGACATACTATACAAGGCAAGTTGAGGATAATATAGATAAAAATTGTTGGCCAGCCAAAGAAATATAATTGGTGGAAAATCCAATGATACCTCTAGTGCATATAGACTATTTAAGAATCACAACCCAGAAGCTTCAAAGAAATTAAGAATTATAAGGTCACTAAATCAAATGACCCACAAAAATCTCAAGATTTTGTCTTAGCTCTCAAGCAATGTCGGCTCTTGATCCGATTTCTATCCACAACAGGAATTTTTTTTTTTTTTTTTCTTGAAGCCACTAAAGAACAAGGCCTTCGTGCCCACAACCACACAACTTTGTTTTTGCACTGCTTATGCAGTAAATTTAAAGTCCATATGTAACTAATTCTGCAAAATCTGGAATTATAACTCATTCTATAAAGAATCTCAAACTCTTTACATTAAGAGTTAAAAGATAAAATTTAAGAAGTTTTAACACGAAGTTTCAACGTACATGAAAAGAAAACCCTTTTGCAATATTAATGTTTATCACCTTAGATTATATGAAATGGGAACATTTTTATACTGATTTACAAGCTTAAAACTGAAGAAACAAAAGACAAAAAATAATGACTCACCTTGAGTGGCACAGGAAGAGGCAGATTAGCTCCTTGGCATAGACTGTTAGCCCACTGTTTTAAAGGCAAGCAAAAACAGAACAAGTCAACTCAAAATCAAATAAATAAACAAAATATTGAATCAGCAAATTGTGATTCTTCCATATTTCCTTTGTATTTTGACTTTATAATTTTCAAGGGGGTGGCTCTAAATTTCCAGGAAATCAATTGAATGGTAGCTAATAAATTAGACATTTAGAGATAATTAAAGTGGTTTCATTCATCTGTCTCCATTAATATTATTATTGCCATGTTTGAAGCTGATAAAAAAATGAGACATTGTAAGAGTTTCCAAACAAACACAGAAGACAATTGGTTGATTTAAGATTTATAATTACATAGTACACTTTTCATAATTTGATTTAATTATCAAAATGCAGTTTTCACACACAATATTAATTTGCAAAATCATTACACGTAACATCAAGTATAGGACAACAAACCAACAAGAAATTTTCTTCATTTTTGACTCTTCTCATGACCATGACTTATAATATAATGGCAATTCTTATTTGTGTGGCTCAATTTTTACCAAGAATTCTCGTGTTAGTCAGCCACATTTTATTTTTTAAAAAAAAAAAATGCAGATTATCAGAAAAAAATACAATAACACTCGCTAGAAGGAGGGCTTGAACCTCCGACCTTGTGGTTAACAGCCACACGCTCTAACCAACTGAGCTATTCCAGCTTAGTTGTTGAATGGGCATCTTAAATTTATATATATGAAATACCTGAAACAGTAAACTATCAAAACGCTGAAGATCGGTGTCTGAAGGCAATTTCATGGTGCCAAGGGAGACACCATCTTCATCATCCTCTGATGGCACAACGCTGTCGTTTTGCTGAGAGGACTTCAGCACTGGAATAAACTTCTGTTGGCCCAACAATACACTCTGTTTACTGTAATCTTTTCTGGCATTTCTGTGGTTGAAGATGAAAACTTGATTGCTGTGAATGGGCAGAGGGGAAGATATTTGCACGTGTGAACCACCCACATGTGTGGGTTTGGCTACTCTCATTGTGCAGTCCATAGTTGATGATAATGGCCTCTAAACTCTAGCCCGTACGAGGGTGTGAGAATGGCCTCTGAAGCGAGAAGCAAGTAAAAAGTTTGTGATTGAAATGGATAAGGTAGGATTCCAAAAGATTTTTTGAGGTGGAGAAGTGTTTATTGAAGCTGTGAATTTAAGGCATGCCATGTCAAAGTCGTCCATTAATTTGATTTAGAATCCTAAATCTCATGGGCAAAACTTATATTTTGTTAAAAGCATCTCCGACCATACTTCCTATATTTTAGTTATTTTAGAGAGGTAAATCTCAAAAAGTTATTTTAGGAAGTAATTTTTAACAACTTCACTCCAATGATGTTCCCTATTTTAACTAACATCGATTGTTTTAATATTATTTTAAAATTTTTGAATTTTTAAAATAAGTTATATTTCTAACGGCTATATTCCCAACGGCTATAATTTTTTATATATAAGAATGATTATTT
>WYDK02118157.1:7520245-7532320 GCA_009867345.2 Toxicodendron radicans
CAACAAGTAATACTAGGTGCATGTCATTTTTACATATCATTTCTCTTACATCATTATGTGGCAAAAGAGGATTAGGTTAAAGTTTATTTTTAATTTAAAACCATCCAATCTTTTGTTACAGAATGATATATGAAAAATGATGTATATGTAGTATTATTGTAAAAATATTTATATGACATACATTAAGGAAAAAAATGAATAAATTTATCTTTTCGTTGATATCCAGTATCCACCAATATTTATCTAATTACCCGCAATAAATTATTATTATAAAGAATTATAATAAATATTAATAAATAAATTATCTTGTTAATTAATTTTCTTTTATTTCAAATCTTCTACATTATGGGGGTGTTTGGTTGGGGGTCAAATTTTATTAAGGGGTAATGTCATCTTTTATTATCTCATTACCCCGTTTGATTGACTAAGTAATAAAACATTCCAGTAATCTTATTATACCAATAGTAAGTTACTGTTGGTAATATAGGGGTAATCTTAATACCACAATTTTCTTAGGTATTTTAAGATTACCTTAGTAATATTTTTTCTTTACTATTTTGTCCTTAACTATTATAATTTTAGGACAAAATTGCCCTTAGTTTAAAATCAATTTACAAAATTAATTTTATGTTATTTTATCCCCCCACATTTAGAAATATAGCTAAACCACCCCTATAATAAAAATTTACAAATTAACAAAGTAACCCCCACCCACCCAACCAGCGGCAGGCCGCCGGCAACCACCGCCGGACGCCATCGTCAGACGACCAAAAGGCACAAGGCCGGCTTGATCTGGCCAGACTTGTGCCGATCTCTCCATTTTCGGCCATATCTTTGGCCAGAAACGGTCAGATCTACGATGACCGTTTTCGATCTGGTCGTTGACTTCTAGGGCCATTCACGGCTATGGATCTGGACGAAAACGACCGTCGTAGATCTGACCATTTTCGACCAAAGATATGGCTGGAAACGAAGAGATCAGCACAAGTCCTGCCAGATCCGACCAGACTTATGCCGTTTGATCACCGAACGGTGGCGACCGACTGCTAGTTGAGTGGGTGGAATTCACTTTATTAATTTGTAATTTTTTATTATAGAGATTATTTAGTTATATTTCTAAATATAGGGGGTTAAAATATTATAAATAATAATAATTAAAAAAAACAAATAGACAATTAAGTAATCTAACCAACATATCCACCTATTTATTCCTCCTAACCAAACGCATATCATTTAATTTATTCACAAACCAAATATTTTTAATAATATAACCTAGTGTTCAGTTAATCTTTTATTAAATTAATCAAACGCCTCCTCTAGAACTTCTCTTCTTTCTCTCAAAAATCGACGTCAGCCGATCAGTCGACTGAGAAACTAAGGAATCCGCTCTGTGAAGCAGTGTCCGAGAAACCAACGAAGCCGTCGTCGGTGTCGTCGCCTGAGAACACAGAGTGAACTCCGGTTTATGCCTAGCGCCGCCGTCAAGCTTCAACAGGTTCTTCTTCTTTTTATATTTCATTCTCAAAATTTATTAAACTATATAAGTTTATATTAATAGCTGAAACAATTTTTATATTACTTTTTCTTTTAAGTTTCTTCTTTTTTTCAAAAAAAAAAAATTTTCATGACTTGAGAAATTTTAAAAGCATTTATTTATTTTTTAGTTTATAGTTTCAATATGAAAATGATAATAGGTTTCAAGCATAATTAGCTCCCTGAATGCGGTTTCTTAATCTTTACATTAAGTATTGCCATATATTATATAACATGATGTCACGAATGTTTTTCATGTTTTTATAAACTTTCTGACTATTTATTTCTTAATCACTATGGTTTGAAATTGGAATGTGTGAGCTTATGAATGTTTGAGTACAAGATTTTTGATATATGTGTTAGATACTAGTTTGTTCAGATCATATTTAGTAAATAATTCACTGTTTATATTGGGTCACAGAGCAACAGGTTCAAATCCTTAGTGCCTCCATGAAGAAATTATTTTTTTATTTTTGTACAAAAGTTTAGATTTTTTTTTTTTTGTGGGACTAACATACCATATTATCAGAAATGTTTACATATGTATATGTATCAAATATCTAATTAGATGGAAGGAAAAGAAAATAGACATAGACATGGTGAGGGTGTATTGGACAAATAAATGTTCATCTATGAAGACATTTTTTTTCTAGGTATTATCAATTTAGGTTCAGCTTTTTCAGAAAAATAATCTTAATGAAAAAACTCCAAGTAGTTAGAGATAACTATGATTTGGTTATTGGACTTTTTCATTGAGTTTTAAACTTGGGCATTTTTCATAAAGTTTTGGAAAAAAGTGACCGTAAAATTGATAATACCCTTTTTATTTCTGCGAAGAAATAGTTATTTAAAAACAATTTTTATATAATAAATTTTTTCTTAACATTTATGTGAATTGGATCCACTTATAGATCTTCAAATAACTAGAAAGAAGCCTTTAGTCTCCAGTAGTGTAGGATTGTGGAAACAATGGGTAGCGCACCGGCACAAATACCGACAAGTTTCGGCCATGAGCTTAGAGCTTGCTTGCGTTGCCGACTTGTCAAAACTTACGATCAGGTATCATTCATTCTGTTTGATATTGATGGGTTTTAAGTTATGTTAAGGTTTGATTAATTGAGATGACTCTTACAGTTTAGAGAATCGGGATGTGAGAACTGCCCTTTCTTTAAGATGGATGAAGATAACGAGCGTGTTGTTGATTGTACTACTCCTAATTTTAATGGGTATGCTTTGTTGTTTGCTGCCTTATGTCCATTTATGTTCAACTTGATTTTTGCTTCAGATTGATACAAGTAAACTATATAAAGCATCCTCTATGTGACATTTGCTTGATGTTTACATTGCTTTTTACAGGATAATATCAGTCATGGATCCTACTAGAAGTTGGGCTGCTCGCTGGTTGCGAATTGGTATGCTCTACTATGTTTTAAACTTTAATTTTGGACATATCAGTTGTAAAGTGATTAATCATACAAAAGCATTTTGAATTCCCATGAAGAATGTTTATTCATGCTAGAAACATCCCATTGATCGTTCTGATTCAAAGTTGGATGATAATATTTTGCATTAGAAGCAATGAATATATGTAGGATTTTGAATTGAAGTCTGAAACTTGACTTGAAAAGGAACTTATTATGGATATTGCTTATGTGAGGTGGGAAATTAGATGGATTGTATGTTTTATAGAAGAAACTACTCTGGTTTGGAAATCTAGGTTTTTTGGTTAATAAGAAATCTAGCTTTTTATTCATGTATATGAAGTTTTGCATTGCTTTTGATATCACTGGGTAGTAATTTTTGGTACTCAGTTTGTTATATTCCTTCAATATTTTGCAGGAAGATTTGTCCCTGGTTGCTACACTCTTGCTGTCTCAGAGGCACTCCCAGAGGACTTGCAGGTTTGAATTTTCGTATTATGTGCAAGATAGGAGTTTTATTTGGCTGAATGCAATCATATGCTAGTTATTTGATCTTCAATGAGGTGGGCAGTGATAAAAATATCATTGATGTTGTGCATGCTAACCGCATTGTCAAATCATTTATTCATGGCCTATAATCTGTGATGCATTTTGGGGTTGAGATGTTTGGTGCTAACCTTACTCGCAAAAGAAATATATTGTTGATACCTTCTAGGATGGCATTTGTTTTTGATGAGCTGACCAGCCTGTTATGAATTGAAGGATTGAGGTAAACCAAGATTAAATAAATTATTTATTGGAATAGTTTTCAATATCCAGCTAAGCATATTGACATTTCTATGATATTGCTTAGCTCCAAAGAACCTCAGTGTGAGGGATGGTAGATATCCTATAGGACAATATTGCAGACTTAGGGGCCTATGATTGACAAGTAGATAAATGTAAAATCTGTGAACTCTTAGTCAATGAATAGTTGTAAGAATGTAGATGGGAATGAGATAAATGTAAAAACGGTGAACTCTTAATCATGGACTAGTCCTAGGAATGTAGATGGGAATAGGAAGAGAAAGAGAAAGGAAAGAAGGAGAACCAAAATACTATCAGTGGAGAAAGAGGTTTTTGAAAAAGAGAATAGCAAAAAACCCCTTGACGCAGTATCTGTTTTCGTCATAATACTGCTTTGATCATTTGCTAATTGTTGTGGTGTTATGTATACTGAAGCCAAATTAGGAACTGAAAACTGCTCTATTGCTCTGTTGGACATGCCTGCTTGCAACATTTCATTGTCTCTTCAGTTGTTTTGAGTTAATTTACTTTTCTCATTTGGCTGTTCTTGGACTTCTTGCAGAACTTATGTGAAGATGAGCGTATTCAATATGTTCCACCAAAACGTGTATGATTGAGAATTTGACGGTTGGTTTTCTGTAATGTTAGAATTTTCTGGAGTATAATCTAATGAACGAATATGCCTCTGGAGCAACTAATGCATTGTCAAATTTTCTGTGATATCTTGGTGTGGGAATTTTGAATATTCGTATAGTATTATCATCTGTGAATCTGTTTTTGATGTTTAAACTACTCCTAAAAACATTTTAGTCGCAATGAAAGTCAAAAATGTTGGAAATGCCTTCTTTTGGGCTGTAAAATTTGCAAAACGTTATATTTATGTGTCCAAAAAGCGAGCCTTTAAAAAAGAATAAACAACTTTTTCCCACCCAAGGTTTGTCTTAATGACACTTTCCTCCTAAAATGTTTCAAAATTTCACTTTTTCACCTAAAGTTTATATTTAATTAATATTCAAAATACACTTCACTTTCTTAGTTGGCGTTTAACGAGTTACTATGAGGTAAGGTAAGATGGTTTATGTAAGAGTAGAGGTTAGTGGTGGTGATCGATTAAAAATTCGTCGTTGAAATCTATCGGAAATTAGTTAAGAACAAGAAACTTTAGATTTACGATAGTCGGTAATTAACAAGAAATCAGATGTCGAAATGAGAGGGGTTTTGTAGAGAAAAGATTGTAGGTTCAAATGATGGTGATGGAGAAATTTTTTGCTGTCAGAATTAGCCTTGAGTAGTATCAGAACATTAATTTTGGGTAAGAAAGTGTCATTAAGGCAAACTTTGGGTGGAAAAAAGTCTACTCTTTAAAAAAATCATGTTTGAAGTCTGGAGGCATAAAAAGGATTCGGAGCCTAGCCTTTGTTGTGTGGGAGGTAGGAAATTTTTTTGTGTTTTTTTTTTAATACCCTACAAGAGGTAGGACTATTTATTTAAAAAAAAAAAATAGTCTTAATGAAATTAGACTATTGAGTGCCATGAAAAGGCACCAGTTTCCTTGTTTTATGCTTGGAATCATATAAATATTAATATTTAAGGTTAAGATGTTAAGACTTTTAAGTTTTTGACTTTGCTTTACACTAACCACTTTCCATTTAGTTGTAATTTAATGATTAAGACAAATTTAAAAAAAAATAATTTATACACTACAATTATTTTAAATCTTGTTTAATTTTATGCAACAACCACAATTCCAATTTCCAAGTTGTTTTTGTGGGTGTATAGCTAGCTAGCTAGCTTTTTAATTCTATCTCAATTCTCAAATTACAATTAAATAATGGATGACTAAATTAAATCAAAACCCTAGACAGAAATTTATAATATAATTCTTAAAGGGTGTTGAATTTAATTAATAAATTGTATTATTGCACTAATTAATAATTAAGAATCAATTACTAAAATATAGTGGATGTCCTTATCAAATTCGTCATGCCATAATGTAATGGTCCCAAAACCTTGACTCAAAGAATTCCACATAATCAAAGAACGGCGTCGGTTAAATTTCTCTAAGAATCAATGACGTGGCAACACTTGATTGAGCGACCGAAAGCAGAGCAGAAAGTACCAAAACGGCATACTATTTATAGATCCCCTTCAGATGCAGATAAGTCATGAAATTTTTTTGATGTCAGACCTCTACATCTACATCTACTCCTCACCTGGGCCCCACCAACGAAAAAACGAGGATAAAAACATCGGCCACGTCATCCCCGAAACTGACCCAAGGGCCCCACCCCAACCATTTTTTATTTTATTTATGTTTTCTCCACTCCACTCTCCTGATTCCTCCACTCCACCCCCCACTTCTCTGTACTTTCTGCGACTCTCCGCCACATCACTCTCTTCTCTTTATTTATATTTTCACAAAAATCACAAAATATTTTGTTTCGGTGGAACCACTAATCGGATGGACCCCACTTTCCGCCATCGCCGATCCCCCTCGTCCGACCGGTTCCTTGGCATCTCCTCCTCAACCTCCACTGCCTCCGAAGCCGCCGATGACGAGCTCAATGAAGACGATATTTTCTGGACCAACGACGACTCCACCGAATCCAATGCTCTCACCACCACCAGTACCAAGGTCACACCGACAGCAGCCTTCTCCCCCGTCAACAATCACAACCGTTTCCAATCCTTCACGCAAGGTTCCGGAATTCTTGCGGCGTTACCGGAGCACGATAACCGTCCGGTGCTCTATCGCAAATCGGTGATATCATCGTCGCCGTCTTCGACGTCTGCGAAAATGATTCCGACTCTGCCGAAACCGCCGCAGATGGAGAGGGCCCAATCGATGCCGATGAGAAAGTACCAGCACTCGGCGCCGATGAACGTGCCGGTTTTGTCAATTGCGATGGCGAAGCAGAGGAATAGTAGGTTTTTCGAGTTAGATGAGGAGGATGGAGACGATGAGATGTTGCCACCTCATGAAATTGTAGCGAGGGGCTCCGGGATGTCGCCAAAGACGACGTTTTCGGTATTGGAAGGAGTTGGGAGGACTTTGAAAGGGAGAGATCTGCGGCAGGTGAGAAATGCTGTGTTTCGTCAAACAGGTTTTCTTGATTGATGAAACCAAAATGTACTCCAATTAAATTAAACTTAGCTGCTGCTGCTGCTGTTTTTATTATGTATCAATTTTGGGTATTGATTAGAAGGGGTGCGGCGATTCAGTTTGTTTATTTTCTTGATTGATTTTTGTTATCCAATGGAAATAACTGTGGTGTCTTTAGATTTTATCAGGATAATTTTGATTTCTCATCGTTTGTTCAAAATAAATTTGGTAGCACTAGCACATGGATGAATATCTTTTTACTGATAGGGAAAATGATGGAACTAGAAAATAATCGTAGTTTTGTTAGCTTGGCTATTAAGGTTAGGATTTGGTGAACATGTGGGGAAAGGTTGAGGGATTTTTAGGTGCAAACTTAGCTTGTAAGACTATGTCTTAAGGTTTGTTGTAGTTGACATCGAATTCACTCTTATCAAGTTTCAGCGGAGTAAAAAACTTAAGGTTATTTTGAATTCAATTGGGAAGATATCGAATTATCAAGTGAAATTAAGCAGCCTGAGCCAATCTTCATTCGAAGTTTCTTCTTGTTGTTTGTGTTGGTAAAATATGTGCCCGAGAGCCATTTGTGTGAACGGTTCATATAAAGAAGCTCGATGTTCAATTTAACTTTTTGTGAGAGTTGATACTCACCATCAACTTGATTTTCAAACCTTCATCCTGCCTTGTTTTCTTTTATTTTATCTCTACTTGTATAGCTGGGAATTGGTTCTAGTTTGTTAAATAAATTAAATTCAGAACCTGTGTCATCTAAAGAAACCATGAAACCATGAAAACATGAGATTTCTATGTGTAGATCGATGAAATCACAACCTATTTTTGGGAGCTAGTTGTTCTCTTACTCTTTCATATTTGATATTGCTGAACGTATTTCCCTCATTTCCTGGTGTCAACTAATCGCTAAGTGGACACTTGTGGATAAACTTATTAATTTTGTATCAGTCAACACCAGCCCTTTTAAGATGTTGAAGTTGGAAATATGCATTTGCCTTACGTCAATGGTCAATTTCATTTTTTAAATTTGTTTATTTTTCTTACTTTGTATCATTCAGTAACTTCATGTTTATTAGAAACAAATTATAAATGGTTATATCAGTATGAAGACATAGTATCTTTTATAATTAATACATTGATTGCATGAAGGATCAGATAGCCATGTTAAATTCAATGTCTGGCCACATATTGTAATTCATTTTTGCTTGTCTGCTCACTTGCCTGTTTTAGATATGTTGGATGAAACGAGGTGGTTGTAGAATATAATACAAAAGTGTTGACATGTGGACCTGGATCATTCTTTCCTGACAAAGTGCTGTTGCTTTCATGAGTTTTGTGAAATATGTCAATACCATGTCCAATTTGTTTATGCTTTAATTGGTAAGAAGGTGAGCTGTTTAATAGTGAAAGTTCTTGCAAAAAAGCAATGATAATGAAGTTGTTGCCGTTTGATTGTCATGTTAGGCTGTTCTTTGTTTAGTATTATGTGTTAACCAACAGATTGAAGCTGCTATGAAGCTATTGCTTAATTTGTGAATTGTCAATTTCTTATAGAATGTTGGGTAGAATGCACAAGGGGAAGTTCCTCATGATTACGTAGAATTTGGAAAATTTGATTTTGTGTAAAAATGCTTCAGTTGTGTATTTTCTGCTGTTGAGTTGTATTATTTTGGAACTAATGACTGTGAATTGTACAGTGAACAAGAACTATTTTTGGAGGCTCTTACAGTCGCTTTTAGAAAATATCACTTTCCTTCTTGAGTGTATGTGCCTTCTAATTCTACGATGATGAGGCGACAGTTGTTCATTGAGAAATGAAGAATTGGGTTGAAAAGTCCAGTCCTAGACTGGCAGTCAATTACAATTACATGTGAAATATTGTTTCCTCATACATTTCATTAACGATAATTTGTCCATTAACAATTATTGAAGAAGTCTTCCCAAGTCATTTACTAAAGAGTTGATAAAACTCTCTGATGTTTACAGCTCTTAAAACAGTAAGGAAATTAATTTATGTAATGTTTACAATTCAAACAAAAAGTAGTGAAAATGGTGGTCTCAGACATCCAAGGAAGGAAATAAAGCAGCAGAAGCTCTCAAGCCTGGCGGAGGCGAAAGCTCTCAGGCGGCCACTGCGAATGTTTTGAGAAACAAGCCTTTCAATTTGTCATCATAGACCTTTTCATTTAAAATATAACTTTAAGCAATTAATGGCAAGTCAGACAAATTATATGCCTCAAATAGTTGAGTTCACAAAGGAATAATTCCCTTCACACATCTAATTGATTCATCATTCTTGCCTCCAAATAACAACCAAATTTTTTTTATCATAAAAGAAAACCCACAAAAGAAAATGAAAAAAATTGAAGGATTTAAATGTCTCCCTCACTGATAGATGAGACATTTCAAAGTGTATAACTGACCTGAATCAACCAATTAGTTGAGTCAAGCAAAGAGAGAATTAACATTAAAGTTAATTAAATCTCTGAAGCTCAAAGAATGGGAAAGCCAGAAATAGATGGGCATGTCTCATCAAGGTGAAAAAAAGAGGGATAAGAGGGGAACTCAGTTGGAAAACCCTAAAGAGAAACCCCAAAATTAAGAGGTTAATATTGCGCAGCTATGACTCAAAACGCTTCCATTCAGCTTTTTGGAAGGCGATCTTAAGGGCTGCGCTTTCATAAAAGCCACTGAGAAAATAAACATGATAATACTAATTGACAAGGCAAAGAGGAGAAACCCTAGTGACTGATTGGCGAGGGGAAGAAGGTGAAACTTATAGCACCTGTATTTTTCTTAATGACACTTTTGCCCTTAATATTATTATAAAATGACCTGTGTGTTTCTGGGCTTTGGGCTTAAGAGGATCTTAATTCGTTTTCAAAATTTTCATTTATTTTATTTTTATTTAAAATAGAAAACATTTCATTGTTTTTAGTTTTACTGATACAATTTGCCCTCGCCTATCATGACTAATATTATACATAAAATATTTTTCATACAATATGATATAATTTAATATGATTAACTGATTTTAAATTAAAAATAAACTTTCATTCAATCATTTTTTACTATACCATGTTGTATAAAAATATTATATGTATAATATTATTTTTCTTACATATACTTTTAGATATTCAAGTTAAAAGTTAACTTTAAAAAAAAAACTAAAACAACAAAAATAATTCATATAATTAACCTATGAATGTATTACAGCTAAACAACACAAACAAATATTGAGATTAGAATCACTACAATAATTTTAAACAGGTAAATTTATGTGCCTACAAGCACTAAAAAAAAATTAAAAATTTGGTGGGCACAAATTGACCAAAAATACCCTTCTTAATAAAAAAAAAATTTGAGGAAAAAAAAAAAAAGGAATTCTTAACATTTATAGGTTATTAGAAGTTTAATAGATAATTCTATTGCAAAATAATAAAAAATAATAATTAACATGTAGTCTTTACTTTTTTTTTCTCCAATTCGGTTTTCACTAAAAATATAACTTAAATTAAATTAAATTAAAAAAAAAATCATTTGAAAAACAATTAAAAACTTATAATTATATTGCTCGTATTACAAAACTTTTCACTCCATTAAACCATATATTTTAGTTCTAAAAAGTAATCAACTTTGCCCCAGTATGAATTGAGTAGAATTGATATATATATATATATATATATATTTTTTTTTTTTTTGGGACCCTGAAATTAACGATCAGATAAACCCCTCCCTTACCACCCATATTAGGACACACAATGACTCGAACTCAGAAGAGAAAGTTTCCTCCATTTTAATTATGTTTTGAGTGTTCGAATACTTTTATTAATATTATTTTAGACAAACACGATTCATGCGTTTAAAATTTTCACATCAAATATTATTTTCAGACAAATATAATGATTGCCCCTTGTTTGTTTTCCTGTTCCAAATATTATTCTAATATCTTATTTGGATTAAAGAGTAGAATAAGTTTTTGCTTAGTTACTTAGGAATCTAATCTGAAAACCAATCATACTTAAAACATTTTTCTAACTCTATTCAAGTCAAAACATTTTTTTAACTCTATTAAATTAAAAACATACATTTCTCTCATTCAAATCTAAAAATTAATCCACCAAAGACCATTATTGCCTGCCACCAACCACCGTCGGCCGTTGCGGGCCACAACCGACCAACGTGGCCAGAACAGCACACGACAGACCAGATCGATCAAATCTACGACAAGAGATCTGGCTGTTGACGACCATATTCTCGTCGAGACAGCCATATCACTTTGGCCTTGACGACGACCAAAATCTGATCGTAGATCTAGCCAAAAACTGTCATATCGGCGCATGACCGATTGGATCCGTTTTGACGACTGCTGGCTGCCATCCGGTGGTGGTGGCCGACGGCCGATTGTCCTTTTGGGTGGCTAAGGTGTTTTAGTTAATTTTTAAACTTTTATTATGAGAGTGTATAGCTAAATTAACAAATGTAAGGGGTTAAAAAATAATCTATATTTTCAGAAAATCTACAACACAACTATTCTCTCTTAAAACCTTTTTTCATAAAATGTACCAAACACGTTTTCAAAATATGATCTTATTCGATTTAATCCAACCCAACTCAACTTAAAACACTTTTCAAAATATTATATTTCAAATACTCTACCAAACAATCCTGCAACGCTTTTATTTTTCATATTTTTAAAATAATAGAAATGAGTTCGAACTCACCCTAAAGTCTCTGTCTTCAGTTTTGGGCTTTACAGGAATCCAATGCAAGTTATCAACCACACGGTTAATCATAAGCTATTTATACCATGATTTTAACTTAATTTTAAAAAGACACGTAATTTTGATATATGTTAACTCAGTGTAGTAATAATTTTGCTTCTAATATGAATTTAACCATATGTAAGCCTAAACAATCAAAGACAATAGATATGAAGAAACTTCTTATTAGAAAGAGTAAACGGCATTTACCCACTCAAGGTTTGGTGAATCTCCAAGTTCCCACCCATGGTTTCATAAATTGCATATTCCCACCCTTAAATTAACCCTGTTAATGACTTTTGACTTACAGAAAATACTATTACTATACTACCCTTCACTTTTGATTACATTGCCATCCAGCCACCATCACCATCAACATCTAACCACCATCATCTTTTCTTTTCTTCTACACAATTATTTTTTTCTTTTCGTCTTTATTTCTTCATCTTCCCCTTATTTC
>WYDK02118157.1:7538110-7548199 GCA_009867345.2 Toxicodendron radicans
GGTTTCCTTTTGTAAGGCCAGATAATAAGGTAGTCTACGTGAAAATTAAACCACCATTGAAAACTGAAGTTCTATTAGAATCCCAGTGAAATTAATAAATAGTAGTTAATATATATATTTCTGATCATCATGATGGATGATATGCCTCCTGGGTTTCGTTTTTACCCAACTGAAGAAGAATTGGTTTCCTTCTATCTTCATCACAAGCTTCAAGGTACCAGAGACGACTTGAATCGGCTTATGGACCGGGTTATACCAGTCGTCAATATATACGATTTCAATCCATGGGAACTTCCACGTAAAATCTTTATTTCTTCATCTCTTATCTCGTTTTAAATTATTGCTTTTGCTTTCTGTTTTCGATCGTTGCTTTTAGCTTTGAAGGTTCTTAAAAACAGATGGTTTGAGCTCAGTATATACGATTACTTCTACCCCATTTCATCATTAGAATTCCCTTTTTTTCTTTTGACATGAAGTCCAATGATAACTTTTAAGTTTTTTGTACCACCATTTATTATTGTTCAACAAAAGAATTTTCTTTGTTTAATTTTTATCTGTCACTATATATCTTGACTTTTTCTCATGATATATTGTGAAGATGAAGTGAGATCAATAAGGATTTTCAGATAATTTTTTGTTTTTTTAAGTATCTAGGAACAATGTCATTAAGAAGGAAGAGTACATCTTCATATATGTTTAATACCTCTTTATTATTTGTTTTTTATGAACCTGAAGAGAACAAACAAAATCAAGAAAAAAAAAAATCGTTTGAAGAATGATCAATCAAACTCCAGATTAATTTATATACGTTTTCTTCTAGTATTTTTGGGGAAGTACAAACTTTTTTATGAGTACTTATATTCAACATAGCATCTGAGAAAATCTATGCATTTTATACTTGTAATCTTTAAACGGAAATAGAAGATGAAATTTAGAATTAAAAGGGCTAGCTAGAAAGCGATTTTATGATCATCAAACTCACATTTATTTATTTTTTTAATTAATTTTTTATTCAGAATTTTCACAATACCTGTGCCATAGAGACCCTGAGCAATGGTTCTTTTTCATTCCAAGGCAAGAGAGCGAAGCACGGGGAGGGAGACCAAACAGACTCACAACTGAAGGATACTGGAAAGCAACTGGGTCACCTGGTTTTGTTTACTCTTCAAATCGCGCTGTTGGAGAAAAGAGAACAATGGTTTTTTACAGGGGAAGAGCTCCGTCTGGAAGAAAAACTGAGTGGAAAATGAATGAATACAAAGCCATTGACGGAGAAGCATCCACATCTACCTCTACCTCTGCGACTCCAGCGGTATGTACTAATTAAATTTATGATATTATTTATTTCATTACATAAATAATTTGTATATTACTAGCAAATGGGCTGCATATATAATTTAATTGGTAAATATAATCATGCGTTAACCCGAAACATTAATGGCTACAAGCAGCCATTATGATGATCCGGTTGATCTAATCAGCGACTCGCCTCTTTTTGTTGTGAAATTATAACCCTATTACAACCAAAATTAATTACGTATATATGTGGTAGTTTTTTTTAGTTATCCATCATAAAGGTGTTATTGATAAATCATGATAGTAATTATTAATAAAAAAGAAAATTAGCATGATGATTTTGTCATATAAATATTTCTCCATTATTTGGAGATTAATTTATGTGATTGTAAACGTAGAGAACTCTAGATACAGGAAATTTTGATCAACAAGTGAAGATTACTCTAATCTATATTAAGAAAATTTTCATCCTTATTTGAGGGTTTAATTACAAAGAACTTGTTGAGTAACACCATTTGAATATTAATGATCGTGGGTCTATTCACAATTGATGAAGGTAAAAAACATATGTCTTATTATGATTCATTCCCTCCTTTCTTGACTTTATATTGCTTGGCTAATAGATGCCATATTAATTTTGGTGAGCACATCATTGTCACTTATATTTTCCCGTGTTCAATGTTCTGATGGAGGCTTAACAACCCAACTTTTGCACACAATTTGACATGCAGTTATGTCCCATTCACTATATTATACGGTTGACAAGCAATAATCTCGCAATCTTCAAGCCATTAAAGCTTAAAACATTTGAAGAGAAAGCTAAGTGAGTTAGGAAATTAAAGTGTATTTGAGTTTTGTTGTTTGGTGTATATATATCTCTAGAATTCGGATTAACAATCTTTAACACAAGTAATCTATTAAAAGAAAATTGGTTCATTAGGTGAGAAATTTGGTTGAAATTTTATTCTTTGGTATATTTCTTATGTTAAGAATGGTGGTTTGATATTTACAAGTGAGGTTTTGTGTTTGTGATCGGTTTGTTTTATTAGTAAAATTCTTAGTTTGTCTTTGGCCTGTGAACATGCGCAAAAATCGAACCAATTAAACTAAATTATAGTATACTTTAATTTGTGTTATTGTCATTATTTTCAATATCTATTTCATTAATTTTGTCTATACGACTGACGTCCCTATACCAAAGGTTTTATATGATAGTAAGAGATAAATACCTATTAACTTAAGCTGTTACGTATAGTATTAATTTAATATGTCCAAATATCGGCATTTCGAATCGCCATGTTTGTTTTAGATAAAAAAACAAATGAAAAAAAATTGAGGTTTTATGTTAGAGAACCTATTAGACTAAATATAATGTTGAGAAAATTTAACACAATGGAAGAAATAATTTACACTATAATACTGTAGATTTCTTAGATCTTGGTAGTTATAATTCTCTTCGGTTTTTTTTTTTTTAAATCTTCGCATGCAGGTAAGGCAAGAATTAAGTTTGTGCCGAGTGTACAAGAAATCCAAATGCTTGCGGAACTTTGACCGACGTCCACCACCACCACCTGCAGCAGGAGAAGCCAGTGTACTAATTGGCGAGCCAAGGCTGGTTCAACAACCTGATGGTAATGAGTTAATAACAACATCTCATCATCATCATCAGAACCCTCAAATTGATCCAGAGAGAACAAGCTCAATGGAGAGTTCATCCTCAGGAGACCATGCTCAACAATCTCTAAACGGAGAAACTAGTAACATGGCAATTGGTTCTGGTAGTGAATTGTGGTGGGATTTGGAGCAAATTGATTGGTTCTATGGGATGGGGTAAGAGAAGCTATTTATTTATAACAAAATTAAGGGGCCTGAGGGATACTTCATTTGATAATTCAGTCAATGTATTTTGCAAGGCGCTTATGAGCTATGATAAAATTATCATAATCCGATATCTTAAGATGAACTTCAATTGATCTTTGCTGATTCTCACTTATATAAGTGGCATCATCAAAAACAAAACGAACCTTTTCTCCTATTAATTAATTGCAATACAAGGTTTATTCAACAAACCCCTAAAACCTGAATAGGTTGTTTTATTAGGGAGATTAACCTTGATGTCTAAGAAAGTTTACACTTTACACCGGACATACCATTGTAGGTCCAGTCTATCAATAAAGGAATATACGAATATAACGTATCATAATGTGTCATCCCGTCATAGATCTAGTCCATCAATCAAGAAATATGTGAATATAACGTATCATGATGTGTCGTACTATCGTAAGTCCAGTTTATCAATCAAGAAATATGTAAATATAATGTGCATCATGATGTGGTGTATTTTAATCGATTGATCATACGAAGAATCGATGGATGAATTAGAAATTTTCTATAATCAAGTTGATTGTAACAATCAATCTCTATACTTGTTTAGATGAAAACGATATTAAAATTTAAGACTGAATTGAAAGCTTTATATCTTAAGACCATTCTTGGTCTTATTGTCGCAAAGAGATGCTGAATTTATTGTCCCTTAAAAGTTTAAAGAATATTATTTCTATTGATATATATATTTTTTTAATATTGTTCATTGTGGTTACAGTGTAGAGTATTAGTAAAAAAAAAAAATTCCCTTTTTAATTTTGGAAAATCTTATACTAGCTTCGATTTATACGTGTGTAAGTTATATATTTTATAATATAATGTGGACTACTGGACTATCATAATGTACTTCATCAAAGACATTTGAGAGTTCTGCATGTAGCAGAAATCCAAATCCAATATTCGTCTTAACATCAAACTTTTTAAAGACTGAAAATTCTACATATATTTAGTCCGAAATGTATGAATTTTAAGAGTTATTTGATTAATAGCATTCTCAAATGTACATGTCCGTATGTTTTTTCTTAATTCTAGACTCTAATTAACTATTACCTATAAATATTAAAAGATAAACTTTTAAAATTTTTAATAGAAAAAGGTTGGGTTAAATTTTTGCTTTCTATTGTAGGATGGCCCAATAAACAATTTATTAACACCATCGAATAAAATTCATATTCGAAACCAAGGTTTTAATATAAGAAAAATGTTACAAGACAAAAAATTTATAATACTTTGATGCAATAAATTTGATCTAAATTTTGTCTTTAAATAAATTCTTAACGTGAAGAAACTTGATCATGATAAAATAAAGATATCCAAACTTAAGAATTTTAAGAATCCAATATATATATATATAGTTTTAATATTGCTGGATATATTTTATTCCTCAAAATAATTAGTAATTAAGCTAATTAGAAAGTGATTAAATTACAATTATATGCTATGAAAATGATTGACTTGGATATGATGCCGTACTTGTTAAGTTTCCTGCCAAATTCTAGAACAGAAACAGATGGATCCAAGAAAACTGCATTTGGTCTCACACATGTGAAAACGGAGGAAAATTCTCATAATAACGACATGGAAATTCTCTGGAATTTTAATTCTAATGATAAATAAGCATCTTGCTTGACAGCTTGCCCCCACCACAAGAAAATATCATTGGTCAATTTAATGAAAACAAACCACACTTCCCAATTTTAATTTTCTAATTCAGTCAAAAGTTATTCATGTCAACCACACAATTCAACATCAAATTCATTTCAATTTCTTAAAAGTAATTGAATCCATACCATGTGCTGCTTGAGGTCAGTCCAAATGGTGGTAAAGTTCTAATTAGATGAGGTAATTATGATGGTCTTTTATATAGGAAGAATTTAAAGTCTAATAATAATCCACTATTTTTTTGGATTTAGCTATAAAATTGATAGATGCCTTGTTAGAAATTTGATATTACAAGTCTAAAAGTGTTTGTAGAGTTTGTTTTTGTCAAACTTATGAATTTGTGTGAAGTTTTCTTTTGATTATCTTTGTGGTTTTATTTTATTTCATTGAACTCTTTATATTTCTCTTAGTTGATGACTTGTTATAATTAATATCTTCTTGTGTTTGTGAAACGGATTACTAAGTTTTGTTCATAATATGACAAAGGGGGAGATTGTTGAATATATTGTTTATCACATTATGAACTCGTGTGAGCATAATCGCTGATGTGCTCACAGTTCAATCAGATTTTATTTAGTTTTTATCTAGTTTTATTCTGTGTCCACATCACGTTATGTTACCACATTTTCGTTCAGATATTTAACTCTTATTCTGGTCTGATTTTAATTTGTTTCAGGTGTTAATTGTTTTCCTCTTTTTATTATTTAATTGACCTGTTTTTAATATACTTTTTAGGACCACTTTACAAGCGTTCTGATCTCATTTGAGTGGTCCATTTTATTTGATATAGATAGTATTTGTTTTGTCCACTTGAGATATTATATTGATTATCTTTTAAGAATTATTTGGGATCACTTTACAAGTGTCATTTTCTCATAGAGTGGTGCAGAAAAGTTATTTATCTTTTTAGTCTTTCTTTTCACTTTTTGTTGGTGCATAATGAATATTTGCAAAAGAAAAACTTTTATGTTTTCTTGTCTGCCCATATGGCAGTTTTTGTTTTTAGCTAAGAGTGCTATTTTATTATCTTCTTCCTTACTCTTGTGTGTAACGAACTAGACCATTTTTATCCTTGTTGAGCTCTGATTTTCAGAGAGTTAACTCTTAGGTTTTGTTCAAGTATCATTTGGATGTAATTAAATAGATCATTATCTTGTTCATCCTTTATTTATGGTTCATATATGTGCTGCCGAATGTGAGCACATTTTTCCCAGTTTTGTTCACTGAAATTTGAGGCTGGAACGCTGTTTCGTTTGTTGAAGACCAAAGTGTGGCTTCGGCATCTAATGCTTGGGAGGAACTCAGGCTAACCGTGAGTGTTTTGAGGTTAAGCTAGCTGTAGAAGAACGAGGTGCAACCAGAGTGTGAAGATTGAAGCGTTATGACAAAAGGGAGTTTTTCATAACTGATACTTATCTTTGACTATGTAATTATACCATGAATGTTTTCTATAGTGGAACGTTTTCATATGGAGCAGGTCCCATGGATGTAGGCTTCGGCCGAACCATGTAAATCGCTTGTGTTCTTTACTTTTTATGCTTGGATGTTGACAACCATTTGCACTTAAAGAACTCAACGAACTCTAATTTTTAACTTGGTAAAAATTCTCATTAAGTATTCATTTCCGTTGTGCATTTTACTAACGGGTAAAAGAACTTGTTTTTAAGAAAGCCATTTAATGAGTAAAAGGACCTAACAGTTTTTATTATTATACCTATCACTATAACAACATTTTCAAGAAATTAAATGTCCCGATTATAGCTCGATTCTTCATTATACTTTTTGCAAAAAAACAAAAAAAGAAAAAGTTAATAATACTACATAAACAAAGAGTGTATACAAAGTCATATCTGCAGAGTGACGTGACAATATTATTGTATTATCATGTCATTCACCATCATTTAATGTGTATTTATTAATTTGAATTTTTATATTAATTCTTCCAATCATATTTTAATACTCTACTTTGTATAAAAGATTTTATATGAATTCTTTGTAAGTATAATATTGTTCAAAATAGATAACATAATTTTCAGTGATGATTTACGAAAGACCAAATATTAAATATTTTGTAAGGTCTTCCAAATTTTAATCATGTAGAGTGTTGTGCGGGGTTTTTCATAGTAAGTCCGCCCAAGCAAGTACAAGATTGGAAGTTGAAAAGTCGCTGAAGAGTTATATTCAATTTATGCCTGGAAAAGTGATGACGTCGTTGAAATTTATGCTCGGCCCAGATGAAGCTCGTTTTTATTCAAAGAACGACGAAAGAATGAGCTCAACAAATAAATAAGCCTGCCGTGAAGCGTAGTCAGTATGAAGGATACGCCTTATCCCCAAAGATGTAGGGATAAACCCGAATTCAGATCAAATATGATCGCCTAATCCCCCAAATCTTGGGATATCTTTCTTTTTAAATTTGTAATCCCGGATTTGACATGCTTACCTTGTAAAACGAATTAGTATAAATACCCCCACTTTCTAAGAAAAAGGGGGTTGGAAAATCATTTAATAAAAACATACAGTGGACGTAGGCATTCAACTTAAAAGTCGAACCACTTTAAAAATCTTCTTGTTCTTTAGTTTTATTGCGTTTTTATTGTTCATTGCTGATTACATTTAATCACGTACTCATCCGTTCCGATTCCGACAAGGTCAACAAATCTCTCTAGTTGGTGCAAATTTCTGCATCAACATTTTCGCGTTAGAAGGAGGGCCAATCTAAACAACAACTTGTTTCCATCAACAAACAGTTCAACGAAAATAGATGGCCCGTACCAGAACATCCAAGAATCAGAATGAGGAGCGCGACAATACTAACGCCCCTCAACAAGAAGGAAATAGTCGTCTTCTGCCAATGTTGCCTCCGCCAATCACCAAGACTCCCGGGGCCGAAACTTCCAACCCATAACACGGTGAGTTGAGAAATATGATTCAAGCATTAACCAATGTGGTGTAGGTTTTACAGCAAGACGTGGCGGGGATGAGAAGGGCTCAGGACATCGAGCTCAGGACATCGAGCTCAATAGGCCAGTGTTCACTAAGCCAACCTGACTAGGTGAAGCCACCAGCAGATTGATCGCTTAGGATCATCTGCGCCAAGGGAATCTCAGCGGGCTCCAGTGTTCATTGAGCCAACCCTGACTAAGGGAAGCAACCACCAGACTAATCACTTAGGATCAACTATGCTAAGGGAATCTTAGCGGGCTCTCGCCCACTTCACTCGGAGCCAAACACCTCGCCATTCCATAATCTGAGGAAGAGACCTGGAAAACAAATCATGGGAGAGATGGATCCACCTATGAATACTCACCTAAATCAACGAGATGCATATAATACGCGTGCCGATTTTAACTCAAGCTCAAGACAAGCTCGCTTTTCGAGCTGTAACAACTTTCGATGTGAGCAGGATAGTACTTACTATAATACCTATTATCCCAGCCACCAAGCTACAAAATCATGCACAAGCGCACACAGTCCACTGATTCAGATAGTTTACCTTCGAACTCACTTGATCGAGCAGAGAGCCAATAGAGCTTAGAATATTAATCCTGCCACAAATGAACTCGATCAAGTGTAGAGGATGCTGGACAATCTGAGAGCTTGGCAGATGAATCAGGTGGAATCAATTGTGAGTTCCCTATTTTCAGAAGTAATCCGCCAGGCACCACTCCCTTTGGGTTTCAAAGTGCCAGAGATGAAGTATGACTAGAACAGGGAGCCAAAAGAACACCCTGATGCATTTAATGATTTCACATAATTGCTTTAATCTTATATTTGAAGAGGTTTCAGAGCGAGCAGATGAAGGTCACTAACGCTCTTGAACAGTCAATCCGAACCTTGTTGATTGCTGGGGTTAGGCCACAGACAAAATTGTGGAATTAACTATAGAGGGAGGACCATGTGAGTTTGGCCCAATTTTATCAAATGGTTGCAAGGAATCAGCGGGTAGACAGTTCTCTAACAGCTCTGGCAGGAGGCCCGTCGGGTAGCATCCTCGAACAACGACAAAATCGCTTTGCGGACAAAAGAAGGGTCCAAGATAGGGGAGACAAGTTTCATTTTTAGGAGAAACCAAAGGCAGAGTTCAGAGAAAGGGAACCTATTGCCCGGTTCGCAGAATATACTTCGCTAATAGCCTCATTATCAAACATCTTCGAGGCATCCAGGGAGGTAAGAAAGGTTCCTCGGCCTGAAAAGATGAAAGTGTCAGTATTTAGGAGGGACCCAAAGAAATATTACCGATTCCACAGGGATATCAGGCACATCCCAGACGAGTTCTGAAATCTTAAAGATGCAATCGAAGATTTGATATGGAGAGGGCATCTGAATGATTTCGTGGCAAAGGAACAAGACGATTTACAGTGGGCCCAGTAGAAAGAAGATGATAATAGCAGTCATAAAAGCCCTTCTCCGCCTCCACCCCTATCGCCTGACGGGCATAGGGTAAAGATGATTTATGGTGGGCCCAGTACTATAGGGAACTCGAGGCATGCTCTGAATAGAAATGCTCGAGAGACCAGGACTGATTCAGTTCCTAGAGTGATGTCTATAGGAAACAGGCCACAAAAGAGGCCTATGGTAGAAAGCGAGGTGATAGGGTTCACTAGGGAGGAATGTGAGTAGTATCCCCAATATACACGGGACGCTATTGTTGTTAGTGCTACGATTAGGAACAACCTGTAAGGATTTGTTTAAATAAAATATGGCAGCAGAAACGTTAATATAAAAAAAATTTAAACATTCCTAACCCATGAATCCCGATGTAGAATATATATAGTTGGATTATGAACAATTAAGATAAACCCGAAGATGAATTTATACATGCAATGATGGCTTCTTCAACTTTGATTGATTTGATTCGCTATCGATTCAAAAGAGAATCGCACTTGAAAGTCCACACAAAGATAATCCACTCAAAGGATTTGCTAGAACACTTGAGTGGGTGAATGAATCAAAGAAAAATTTCAGATTTTTCTCTCCAAAGGGTGGCTCACGTTTTTCTCAAAAAGGGTGGCTAAGGTTTTCTTTCTTTTTCACTTAGTAGAATAATAATTCTCTCTCTCTTTAATTGGAAAAAAATTTCCTTTATATATGAAACTTAAAACTTTATTCCATATAGGAATAGTCTACTATTCCAATTAGGAATAGAATCCCCATAGCCAATCATTTCCTTTTTAATTAATTAATTATTAATATTATTTATTAAATCAATTAATATAAATAAAGATATTTATATTAACATTAATA
>WYDK02118157.1:7548299-7562821 GCA_009867345.2 Toxicodendron radicans
GTTTTCCCAACCTAATCCATATTTAATTTGAATAACCATGTCTGATTAAATATGACATGTAATGCATTTGTTATTACGTTTTTTTTATTAATTTTTCTGATAAAACTCCGTTGAGCGGGACGGGATGAGGCGGGTGTGGGAGTCTCCCCTCCCCCATCGGGCGAGTACGGGTTTCTTTGTCAAACCCATCTTTGTGTGCGGGTTGGGTGTGGGGGTGGGTATAGGGAAGCGGGTGCGGGTGCGGAGGACCATGAACCCGCACCCAACCCGCCCCATGCCCATCCCTAATTCATCATATTAAGTAATTCGGTATGATGTGGCTGGACTTGTGAAAATTTAAATACCCTTATTATGATATATTATGTCGGATAAAAAAATATATATAGTAATGCTACGTATACAAATTTATGTAAACAAACCGATATGACACTAACTCTTTTATTACCACATCATTCATCATTTTAATTGAGCATTTTTTAAGTTTGAAAAGACTACAATAAAGCACCAATAGATTTTCTTTTATATTATAAGGTGGCTTGAGAATAAATATATTAAAAAACTTTCATATGCCAAAGTAATGTCACTGATTATTTATATACTACTTAATTTGTATAAGAATAATATTATATTTACATCACTTCTCTACATTATTCTCTTACATCACACTCACATTTAATTAAAAAAATATTTTTTTAAAAAAAATAATATTTTAATTGAATGTGAGTGTAATATAAGAGAATGGTGTAAGCTTGTGATGTAAATATAGTATTACTCTTTGTATAAATAAGTTTGAATATATAATTATAACACAGATAATTAAGGAATAATCATAAAATATTTGATGGTTTGTAATAGATTCATGTGAAGAAAATAAAATCTTGAATATAAAGTGAAAGACATTTTGGTATTCAATTGAAATTAATGATTACTATAGGGGTAACATAACAAATTGGAAATTTTTTTAACACCCCGAATATGGCATTTTTGTTTAATTCCTAAGTTTTCCGACTAATTAGATATATTTTAAAAATACTTTTGACTTATTATGGATAGTATCACTAACCTCATATGATATTTATTTATTTTATTTATTTTTTTGATAACCGATGTCCAGGTCAACTTGTGTACACCTCAATTAATTTTTGGAGTCTTGAAATTAATGATTAGGTAAACTTCTAGTAACTATCCCCATTAAAACATGTGAGAACTTGAAGTCAAGAGGAAATATTTTTTCTTTTACTGTTTTACCATCAAGCCACCCAGAGATAGTTATATGATATGATTTTGATATGATATTAAGTTTTAACTTTAAACATAAAATATATCCTTTATAATTATAAACTTATCTATAACCTCCCAATAATAATCGTCAAACTCCAAGAATTTCCCTAATTATCACTAACTTCCCCTTTAACTATCTCTATACTCCTAGATTAATAATAATAAGAGGCAGAGACTACCCCCTCTTAGATTCAATGAATATAAAAAATCTCTATGAAGATTTTGAAATAACGCAAATTCTCTCACCATTAGTAAACAATTAAACTTACAATATTATGAGATAATAGATATTTTGTTAAATTCTTTTAGACGATAAGAAGATTTATATGTTATTTAAGAAATTTCAGGAATTTAATCAAACTTCATACGGATTAACGCTAGTAACTCTAATAATTAACAAAGCAAATGAGAATATAAGTTGAGATAACACAAACAATTAGAGAGGTGAATGATATTTACCAAAATTTTCCTTTTCTAACCCCAAAAAAACAATAATTAAAAGTTAAAAACAACTCTTCTGGATTAAGAACTGGCGGTAAATCTCACTAAAAGGAAGAAATAAAAACCCCCCTCTCACTCTCCTTTGTTTCCGATACGTAACGTTACCGATCTCTCCCTCTCCCTTCCAAAATGGCGATGACGATTGAAGGTACCTCCTTTTCTATTTTTTTTTTGTGCTTTGAATTTATGTTTTCCAAATTTGATTCAAAATATGCAACGAATTATCGAGTTAAGGCTATCATCTGTAGCTTGATCTCCTTATAGTTTGTAGATGAAAATATTTTTATGGGTTTTCGTTGAATAAGGTTCAATTTGGTTAATTAAGCTGAAATTACTGTATATAGGGTTTGTGGTTGTATTAATTGTCTAATTTTGACTTGATGATGTTTAGTTCTAATTAATTTCTTTTTTCTGGTGCGTTGTTGATCTGGGGTTTCAATTTTCAACTGGTTATTGTCCTTTGCAGTGTAAGTTGAGACTTAATGCCAGTTATTTTTTCTCTCTGTTGTGCTGATTATGTCAAATGAAATGACCTTTTTTTTTATGTAGGCTTGCTGGGCTTGCATTTATGTTTTCAGCTAGTATCTTGCTTCAGATTCTGGTATGTTCGGGTATTTAGATTGGTTTCGAGCTTGTGGTAGTCTTGTGTTACTGTAAATTATTCGAACATTGGTTTAATGATGAGCTTTTTTTTTTTTTTTTTTTTATGGAATGCATTTTTATCTATGGTGTGATAGAATTCTGGTTTCATACCCATTAAGTGTTTTAGAATTGTTCACTTTTTTTCTATTTTCTTGAGAGAAGTGAGATTTAGATTTACTTGTGCCTTTTTGGGGCTCAGAATTTCTAATCTACATATGCATACTTGGTTTTTTCAAATCATTCTAAGGTGTTTGAGCTTTCAGCTGAAGTTACAAGTAGCTCAAGCCTGCTGAATATGGTCAGCTGAATTTATGATTGCGATCCGGGTATTATGCCATACAATGTGATGATAAATAATGTCTATATGCTAGGAACAAAGTACTTTTTCATCCATGTAAAAAGATTTCAAACTTGTTCAACCTGTCCTTTGTTGAATTGGTATAGAGAGGTGGGAGGTAGTATTGTTAAAATTGAGAATGAGAAAAAAAATCTTGTTTATGTAAAGATATATTCGTATATTTTTTTGTTTGCTTAAGTGCAAGCTCGATTATGTAGTCATTGCCTGCAGTAATGCTATAAGTCTAGGACTGTCAAGCATGTGAGCTGAGATTTGAGTCTTGATTAATCATATTATGCAGAAGTGATAAGAGTTATGATTAGTTCCAAAATGCTGGTTCCATGACCCTGTTAAAGAGACCAGCATTTGACAATGACTTCAGTTGTCAATCTCAATCTTCGTTAGTTTCTTGAATTTGATTTTGAGAACTTTGTTTATATGACCCTTTATGCTGAAAAGAGTCAACACTAAGAGAAAAGGTAACAAGAAAACATAAGTTAACTGCTGACATAAAAGCTATACAGTAATGACTAATTCTTGTGGTAACATTTTGGATTAAGTTGAATTGCTGACTTTCATGAACAGCAATGATTGATTGATATGACATTACAGTAGGACTTAAGATGAGTTAATTGGGCTTGTGAGTGATTGGTGTAATGCTATAAGTTTAGGACTAACAAGCACAAGAGCACAGATTTGAGTCCTGATGCTTCAAAAGTGGCCTGCATTTGACGATGAGTTTTTTTGTCAATCCTATGTTTCATTAGGCTCTTGAGTTTTACCTTGAGAAATTTGTTTATATGTTCATCAACCACAATTGAGACTTACCTGACTCATTGGGCTTGTAGGGTGTTCAGTTTACCTAAACTCAACCATTGAGTTTTGTATATAGCCATTGGGCTTATGGCTGGATGGCAAGACTTTAGCCATTTGGGTGAGTTACCCAAAGTTCTTGTGTGTGAGTCCCAGCAATGACCACGTACCACAATTGTGACTTATCTGAACCATTGGACTTGTAGAGTGTTCAATAGGTCCCGGGGCTTAAACCCTTGTCATAAAAAAAAGAAAAATTGTTTATATGACCTTAGAGAGACAACACTAAAACAAAGGTTAACATGAAAAGAACTATTAGCTGCGAACATTAATGCTAGTCAATAATGGCTAAATTTGGTACTGTTTTGAAGTTGAAATTGCTGACTTTTATTAATAGGAATGAGTGTTTGATTTGACATGGAAATGAGATTAGTTAAAGACTTAAGAATGAAGTTGATTAGGTTTGTGGGTGAGCTCTGTTTTCCGCAAACATGAATGATACTTTTAGGGAATGAACGGGGTTATAAGTTCCAATCTTATGTCTTCATATTTTAGAGTTTGTGAGTCAGAAGGGAGTAAAGTCCTTGTGTTTTAATATTCAGTGATGATGTAGGCTTTTGGGCTCAAAATAAGTGTGGAATGTGAAGATAGATATAAATGTGTTATATTACTTCTGGATAAGGTTGTATTTTGTGAATCATAGGGTTGTTGGTTGTTAGGGTTGTTGGTTGTTAGGGAGTTTAATGTGTGCTGTCAATTTGGACTTCCGATCACGCAGGATAGCAAAAGTGGCATTTTTTTTTGGGTAATTCCTGTTAAATGGACCTCAAGTTTGACAAGAGAAGTAAAGTGAAATTTGATATATGTTCTCTTGGTGACATGCGTCAACTTGGGATTGGGTGCAATTGTTATCATAATAGGTGGTCTTGTCTTCATGTTGTTCAAATTTATGCTATAAAGCAAAGATTGTTCTCCTTGAATAAAAAATATCTCCACAGTTTTGAAACTGGTAATCATGAGTGAAAGGTGGTTTTTGGATGATCATCACTTTGAATTGAACTGCTTGCTTGGTTTCTTTCACATAAATAAACCATCTGAATTGATCTGTTCTCAATGGTCATGGGGTTATTATTTTTGGAAGGATAACTCAGGTTGGATACTATTGCTATTTATTAGGTTTCTTAGGGCACTGTGGTTGGGCCATGAACTGGGAAATTCTGGCTGATAGAGGTTGGCTTTGCTACTACATGATAGGCATCTTTGTTCTCACTGATTGTTGGGCAAGCTTGGAGCAGAGAGATTGCATACTTCTGTGTATGTTATGTTCTCTTAGCAAATCCAGGATGTGGCCTGGTTTAATAAATTTTTGCCATGGTTTGGTGTTATTTCTAACTTAGAAGTACTGCTTCCTTTTGTTGCGCTAGTCTTACAGTTTTTTTTTTCTTCTGTTGAAGTAATAAATCTAGAATTAAGAAGATTATTTTCCATCCTGTACAATGAGAGTAGCAGGTTTCAAGAAATTAATAGAGTCCAATATCTCATGTTAGCTACTCGCTATGTGGAAACTCATTCAACTCAAGCATCATGAAAATAAAATTCTGACTTTCCAGAAATTATGTTCCATGTTGATCATATTAAACATTCTGATGCATCTCACATTTATTGTGCTCACCTTGATTGGTTTTTATTGTTTGTATGCAAGAGCTTTTAGAATTCAAAGACTTGCAATAGTTCTGGTATTATTTGGCACACTTTAATACTTGTGTGGATAAGATTATACTAAATATATACTCCTTACGTACTTGGACTGCATCTCCTTGACATCTTTCAAATGAATTAGTTACTGATTCCAAAAATAAATATTGATTGTAAAGTAGCTCCATATGGAAAAAGTTAGGGAATAATAAATTAAGACTCCCCACTTACGGTGTACATAGTGGAAGTTGCGTGTTGCATTAGAAGGATGCTTCGTTTTAGTTGTTCTGACCCTCACAGTTATGTGAATGATGCAACTTCAAATTGGTATAGAATGGAACGAAAAGAAAGTTGCAATCTGTTTAAATATTCCTATAATCATTTTTATTGTTAATTTCATTCTATTTTCCAACTCTTTTTCTTTTTGGTGTGATGCTAGGCTTGTGCAATATACAACAACTGGTGGCCAATGTTGTCAGGTGAGTAAGAGTATTACGGCTTGGTCATTTTTCTGATTATACATCGATGGCATTTGACAGATTATGAGGTAATTCTGCTGTTATTGCAGCTCTCATGTATGTGTTAGTGCCTATGCCTTGCTTATTCTTTGGAGGTGGATCTACTCAGTTTCTAACTAGCAGGGATGGTGGAGGGTGAGTCCAACTCTAAGCTATTTTTATATCTAAATGTTTTAGTTGAGGTGCAAATCTTTGACAGTAAAGTTTTTATGTTGACAGATATTGTCTGATTAGTAAACTGGAATATTTTCTCAGTAGTAACATTCGTTGCATTGAATCAAAAACAGAATTTAGATTGATGAAATTTTCTTTGGGGCAGAGGGGAAGAGAGGCATTAGGACTTTCATATTACAAAATAGATGGATTTGCTTTATTAGAATATCGAATTTTCATTTGGCTTGACTACCAAGTTATAGGGTCCAGAAGAAGCCCACAGTTAAGAACTTGGTTAACTTTATAGAAGATTTAATGGTTTTTAGGTATCAAAAATATAAATGAATAAATACTGAATATATATTTGTCTACTAAGAAAAAGGGGACATCCGCTTTTGTTGAAATGAACAACTTGCTCTTTGTTCTCATTTTCCTTGAAGTGGTCTTATGAGCTTTAGATTAAATTCATCTATTTTAAAGAACTGAGCAGCATTCTAGTTAATTAAGCTTCAAATTTTTGGAACTGCATTTGCTCTTTCTTTCTATAGCGTCTCATTGGTGGAAGATTCTCTTTATTGTTCTGTTTGTCTCCTCCATTTACTGAGTTTTAATTTTTTAATTTTTTTAATTTCCCCTTCATACTTGGCGTTGCAGTTGGATAGATGCTGCTAAGTTCTTGACAGGAGCATCAGCTGTGGGAAGCTTAGCAATTCCTATTATCCTTAGGCATGCACATATGATTGAGACGGGTGCTATGTTCATCGAATTCACATCATTCTTCATATTTGTATGCACCGTCTTGTGTTTTCATCGAGCTAGTCTCGAAGATGAATGGTGATCAATAACGTGCATACATCATTGATCAGAGGACCTATTTATTATGATAGGCAGAAATATAGAAAAGAAAATGGGAAACTTTCTCACTCTGTATATATGTTATTGGTATATATGTATCTCTGAGAGGAAGTTGATAATTTGATTTGTGTTGTGCTTAATGCTTGACAGCTTCTATTTCGCTTGTTTCATTTAGACATACTAATGTTTGATATTATTCAACTGTTGAAAAAAAACTGAGTAATTTAGTGTGATAGATGTATTTGATTATTTACTTGTTATATTTTAGAGTTAAAACACTATTTTTTCTTCACTTCCCAATTCTCCTCTGAAAACATGTTTCAAAAAGTGAGTTGTGAACATTTGCATTGTTCTTAGCAGGGGTGGATGGGTCTGGGTATCTGCCATTTTTTAGGGTATTGAAACTGGAACCGGGATAATATTATTATCCCCTAACTTTTAAAAAATGACAAATACACTCTTATAAAATGATAAATGCACCTTTAATAGTTTTAAAAAATTACAAATACACCCTGTAATATGCTGTTCACAGAAATTTATGACTCTAAATTAAAATTACATAACATTTTAAATAACATAACAACAATACAACTTAACATAATAACATATAATGTTTAATCCTCTAAATTTGCAATGACTATGATATTTTCATGTCAATCGTACTCTTCAATTCTATAAAAAAATATATATATATATAAGTGAATAAAATTAAATTACTTGAAGAATATATGTCAATTTGACATCAACATACATAAGATATTTAATTCTATTTTTTGCAAACATCCTAACCATACAGACATTATATATGCATACCAGTTGTGAGCCCACCCAATACCAGACTAAAGGTTAATTGCCAATAATATATAGACAATATATTTTTAAGACAGATATAAAAAGCATATGATGTAAACTCAGTATTGCTAACCTACTGTGGGGGTAACATTGCCCTATAACTCATGCCAATTAAACAAATCCAAGTCGGTTTTGCTTTTGATGCAATTATGAAACATAACATGTAAGAAAATATAAGATAAAAATCCAATTATTAAAAAATAGATTTTTTTTTTAGCTTCCTATTATGAACAGATTCAGGAACACACAAGTTCAGTTGGTCATTGAGGAAGTTCAATATGCTATCTTAATCATACATAATTACATATGACCAATGACAGTTTTGACTCATTGAAACAAAATTTTGTAAACAAAATGTAATGTAAGCTCCAGACTAAAATAATAAATATCTTTATAAAACTCAAAGCTTATAATTAGATTAAAAATGCCTGATCTTATGCAAATACCAGATTAAGGTGGAAACTTTTGTGGTTATCAATACATTGGCATTAGCAGCCAAGTGTGTGTTTTGAGAACAAACCAAAAATGTTCCTTCATTCTCATTAGTCATTACCTTCAATGAAAACACAATAATAAAGTACTATAAAATATCAAAAATCAAGGAAATAAAACCCAGAGACAATATATATTTTAAGCAAATAAGTGAAAATTAACAATGAGTTCACCCTTTTTTATGCCAAAAGACACTACAAATGATACAAACCAGAAGAAAACATTTGATTATGAACTTCTGCAAATTAACTACAGAAACATATCTAAAACAAAGACTATCCATATGTTACATGAAAAGTAAACTTCCCCATTGATATTCACACAATCTTCCCCAGGTGAACTTTTCTTACAACTACCATTTGCATATGTAGGTACTTATGGATCTTCAGTGTATCATACCCAATTTGATATTTGTCCATTGAACTTAAGTTTTAAAGAGGTAATCATTCCCTATATACACAACAATGGCTCTCGTGACCATAAAAAGTAAAAGGCTACTCAAGATCTTGGAATATCCAAAAATCCATCTCATACAGAGTTCATGAACTAGATATAGTCATTATTGTAAGAAGCACTCATCCATATAGTCATCATTGTAAGAAGCACCGCAGACGAAATCGTTTGATTTTGATACATCAAAACCCCATTGACAATATCTTTAAACTACTTCTTTATCATTGTTTGAATAACCATCTTTACTGAGGGTTTTAGCAAGTATCTTCATTCTCTAAAAACTACATTTCCTCTGATTACATGAAAAATGTTTGTTAATTTGATTTTCTTTTTAATGATTTATTGATTTATATGTTGTAATTATTTCCTTATTATGAAATAATCAAATCTATTATCAGGGAAACAAGCCATAATGACAATGGCAATTACAAATCTAGACAACAAAACAAATACATCTTATAACTAATTTCTTGAATTTAAACTTCTTCAAATTATCAGATAAGACATATATATAATGGAGGAGTTATTAGCTAGTTATATTAGCATTTATCAAATGTAAAGTTTTGCACATCTCTTATATTTGCTCAAGTTTAATGGGTGGTAATATATGTGAGGATTTTAACTTGCATGCATATGGATGAATATCACAAGTGTTCGATTTTGGGGTATCAAGCCAATATAAATATAAACTAGGATAATTGTGGGGCTAGTAAATTGATTTGCACTGTTCTTAGAAAATGAGATCTTTTGACAGTTTGAGTTGACAAATTTTTTTGACAATTATTGAAAACAATCAAGAATTCTAATTTTTGACATTTATTGACAGATTATCAACTATCATGAAAATGTAGAAATCCTTAAAAAGTTATTGATGATTCTTGACAATTATTAACTGTCAAGAGTTTTATAAAAAATTTTTTTTAACCCTTTCTTCTTGACAAGTTTGTTTCAATCCTTGACAGTAATAACTGTCAACGATTGAGTTAAAAAAAAAATTTCATTAAGTCGAAAAAAAAAATTATACATTTTCAAAGGGAAACGTCAAATTCGCCAAAATTTCAGAGGGCAATCGTGTGGCACAAAACACACCCAAATATCTTTCATCTTCATTCTCCTTCGCAAACTCATCTCTTCTCTTTAACATCTCTTCTCTCGTCTCTCTCTCTCAATCCTCCCTCACCTTTAATCTTCACCGTAAAACCTACATTCCTCTTCTAATTTCACTCTCCAAATCCTCCAAGTTCAAAATCCGTGCCACATCATCAAACTCTAACCACGAAATCCGATGGATTCGCGAAGAACAGTGCTGGCTATACGAAGAATAACGTTGGATCCGCGAGCGTGAGTTGTTGCTTCGCAAGATTTTCGAGCTTAAACTTCAAGTCAAAGCTCTAGAGAGTCATAACTTTGATGGAGGAGTTTTCGTTTCAGATACGATATCTAATATCGCCGGTTTATTACATGTGATATTATTTTGTTGTGTTGACGGGTAATTTTGCACCGCCAACTAATTGAGGAACTGGCCAATCGCAAATGAACTAACGAGTCGATATTTGCTGGGGTGGGCGTGAATATGATCTGATAGTGGCACATAATTAATATACGCAGAAATCAAAACAAAACTTGACACACGATATGTAAAGTGGTTCGGAGGCATAAACAGCAACTCCTACATCCACTGGGTCTTATTATAGATCGCACGATGTGGAGACACCTCGATTGGCGATCTGAATAAGTGATAATGATACAAACATACACAGATATTTCAACAGTAATGAATCAACTTAGTGTGGGTAGTTTAGAGAGAAAATCTTGTATATTGCCCGTTGTTCATCGATTCATCCATCCTCTCTGCAGGGGCAGTGCACTTGTATTTATAGGAGTTTTAGAGGCGGTTACTGTAGTTCCCACTTGATGTGAAAATTGATCCGGCTAGCTGTAAAAAACTTATCAATCCACCAGATGTCACGGTGAAAATCTCTTAAAGGCTTCAGTGTAGAACCAAGTGGTAACAATTGGGGAACAACTAGACACTAATGACATCGGCAGGACAGGTGTAGCGATCTGAAAAGTCGCAGTAAACGGTCACTATTCGCATATTTGTGTAATACGATTTTACCCATTTCAATTGATTCTTGAGTCATGGTGACATCGTTGCCCATCTACCTGTCACGATTTCACTGGTTGCTTAAGGTCATTCTGAGTCTTACGGATTATAGCGATATATTTGCCCATAACAAATACCCCCTGGTTTTTGGAATTCGTCTTCGGATTGTAAAAAGCATAAGTGGCGAATATTCGTTTGTACTAGGCTTTCAACGATCTGCCCTGATTAGGTGATAACGACTTCAAAGAAATTGATATCGCTGAATTGACTTTGACAAAGGGATAACGATATCAACTTATCACTGTCGTTTTATCTTCTGAAACGATTTGGCTTACATGATAACTGCCTCGAAAAACCGTAGAGGCATTAAATGCGGGACGTGTGCATTAAATGCCCACCAATATTATCAGCGCGTGAGCGGAGAAAACGGCCATGCGCGCATTATCTCAGCGGTTACAGTCGCGCGGATCGTCGACATGTGTCTTTCTCGAACGGCCAGGATTGGTTTGGTCCGTTTAATGTGGGAAAAAAACCGCTCCATTGGATTGTTGCCACGTGCTAATTTTGAACGATTAGGATCGTCCCGCACATTATATTTGTAATTGTATGGATTCATCCTGGCCATTGATCGCTACCAGGTCAGATTTTTTAACGGTCACGATCTGCACCAAGGTTTAAAACTTTACAAAAAGAGGGAAAACCCTTCTTCATCACCACTTTCTCGCCATTTTCATAACTCCAGCAAGAAAAACACTCTGTTTCAACTTTCTTTCCTTTGGTGAATTTTTGCTTCCTCGCACTTCGTTCTTCGTTCGCCGGTGATTTTCGACAGAGAAAAGGCTGTGGTAAGCGTTTTCTGTTTTTCTTTAACTTTTGTTATGAAGCTTTCTGTTTTTGCTGTTTGCCGAATGAGAAAAAGTCGAAAATGTTGCATTTGTGGATGTTTTGTTGTTTTGATTGATCTGTGTTTAGCTTGATTGTATGTTTGGTGAAGGGATGGTGATCCGAAACAATGAAGACAGTTGCCTTTATTTATTTGTTTTTGTGTATACGATTATGCTTGTAGGATATGGTTCAGTTTATAGATGTTAGTTCGTCATCGAGTGAGTCGACTAAATCAAATCGCTGTCTTGATCATCTGTTTACGAAAATGAACTTCATTATACATGACATTTTGCCTCCTTTGTCAGTCGTTCCTTTGTAGACGATCTACGCAGACGACCAAGAAGAGGTTGAATCTTCCTATTCGTCACCACGACCTCAAACCAAAACAAACCCAGTGCTTCTACTTGAGTATCCTGGTTACACAATGGCCAACGATCAGTCTTCTGTTCACGCTAACTCCCCGGACGATCAATCCAGAGGATATACCCCCGAGAACACGCCTCCTCCTCCGAACTCATTTGTTCAGACTACGATCACACTTGAAGAAATTACCGAGATCGCAGGAACTTATGCACTGAGGGTGTCGATTCATCGGTTCCCCAATTATTGGAGTGTCCTTCTCGGGGTATGACCGCGATGTCAGAGCAGATTTTAATGACCGGGGCCTGCCTTTCCCTTCACCCTTTTATCCAGAAAGTTTTGGATTACTTTGGTCTAACACCGATGCAACTGACGCCCAATGGATACCGCATCATCATGGGTGTTTACATCGCGTGCATGGAAAACGGCCTCGAGGTCCCAACTGCGGCTGAGTTCGCTTGTGGCTACAACCTAAAAACAAGCAAAACTCATCCGTATTATTATCTATCTTTGCGGAGAGTGATTGCAAGAGGCATTGGAGGTGCGGTCAGTAATGCAGGCGACTACATGTCCAAATATTTCTTTTTTGAATATCCGGGGTACCGGACAATCTTGAAAGAACCAAGTAAGGAAAAGAACAACCTTTCTCTCTCTTTTTATTTTTTATTTTTTTATTTTTATTTTTTTTAACTAACGATCTCGACTTGTCTTGTAGTCAATCGTGGCGACTCAGTTCGCAAAAATACGGATAGAACTAAGATGATCAGATTCGGCAACCTTCCTGAAGAAGCACTAAAGTGTGCCAATCTGCTTACTCTGGATTTGCTGAAGAAATACAACTTCATTGCCCCAGAGGCAAACTTTAAAATTGTTCTTCCCGAGCCAGGTAACATTCTTCTCCATTGAATTTCATTTTTGGAATGATATTTACCTTGCTTACATCGCTAACTTGAACTCTCTTTTTGTTGTTCGCCAGCAGCCCAAAGAAGGAAAGTGAGAGCGTTGAGAGTGGTTGCTGGCTCACAACCAACTTTGCAACTACCATCGTTTACCTCGACCTCGGAGGTCGCGGCGGAGGTCGCGGATGACCAAGTCCAGACTGTGGAAAGAGGGGTCGTTCTTTTAGAACGAGTCGCCTCTTTAATAGAAGAGAATGTTCCTGCTGCAACAAGTCCAACTGAGACGACCAAGGCTGTGGGCAGACAGACGAGGTCGATGAGAGGAAAACGACTTGCATCTGAAATGGAGGAGGTTGAGGTCGAGGTCCCATCCCTCACTTTGAGGAGGAAAAGAAAAACGACAGTAACACTTAAAACTGTCGAAAAAGATGCTGAACTTGCAACGGACAAGGATCCGACTGACATACTTCCTCCACAACCAGTTCTTGATACCATCGCCAACTTTCTTGAACATCTCCGCGCTTAGACCTCTATGATGTTGGAGTGTATCTATCAGAAGGATTTTGAAAAATGGTCGGCGAGCTCAAAAGCGGATTTGTTGACATACATGGTTACATCGCAGCTTGAGGTAAAGTGACCTATCTGCTTGATTTTCCATTTTGTCCTTGACGTAATACTAACCCCTTAGTTTACTTTTTATTTTCAGCTTTCGGTGGTATCGGCCCTTCTGTTCGAAAAATCAAAAGCAGAATCATACGACATAAAGCGTTCTCAAGAGTTGGAGGCGCATCTAAAGGAGTCCGATGCAAAGCGGGTGATTGCCGAATGCGCCTTGGATCAAGTGCGATCTGGTCACAAGAGAGAGGTTGATCGAATGAAAAACGAACTCAAAGCTGCATCTGCTGCGGCTCTTGACTATGTTGCACAACTAAAACAGATGGAGAAGGTGTAGACTGAGACCAACTATGCACTCAGAACCACCAAGAACGAACTGGCTGTGCGGATAGCTGAGACCGTTCGGGCTTCCGATGAAATAAAGGAAGGAAAACTTCGTGAAGAAGCCCTTCAAAAGGAGAACGCCACTTTCCAAAAAGTCATACTCGATCAGGAGAGCACTCTTGAGGCTGCTCGTACAGAAAATGAGAAGTTAAAAACTTCTGCAGTGGCGACCTCTACTGAGGCAAATGCAGCCGACCTGGCTTTGAATGTGGTGAAGACTCTTCTACTGAGCGATCCAGAGATCAATTATTCCATGCTTCCGCAGGAATACATTACGAGACTTGACGACTGGATGACACAGCAATTTGGTGAAGGCCAGGAAGAAGAACAGGAAGAAGGCGGATCGGAGGGTGAAGAAAAAGATCTTCCTCCTATCGATCCAACTATCTAAAAGCCTTGAGTTTATTTTTATCTCTCTCTTTGTAATAGACTCAGACTACTCTTTATTTTAAATGCAGATGAATCTTTATTTCCTTTATTGTTTTTCTGCACCATTTCAGGCCGCTCTTCTTTATCATTAAACCTATCTTTACGATCTCATCTCGGCTAAGGACTATGTCCGAGGTCGCAAAAATAGAAACTAAAAGCAATTAACACTATCTAACACATATATCCAAAACTATAAATGCAAATAGTGTTTAAGTGTTTTATACATTAAAACTAACATAGGAAACTTTTCT
>WYDK02118157.1:7562921-7592516 GCA_009867345.2 Toxicodendron radicans
AAAAATATTTTGGTAATTTAAAAATATTTTATTTTTATTTTTTAGTATTAAAATATTTTATAATTAAAAAATATTTTATAATTACATAGTGTAATTACACCCAATTCACAGCCCTCCCATGAGAATTGGAGAGTGTAATTGAACCTCTCCAATTACCATCAATTACACTCTAACCAAGTAATTACTTGGTTTAACAAACATGACTAACCTAGTAATTACCACCAATTACACCCAAATCCAATTACCATGTGGTCTTCCAAACGGGCCCTAAGTGAATAAACATCGGGATACATCTACAAATAATAATAGAAAAAATCTTAATTCTAAAATTTAAAATCTCGAAAATTGTTATAATATTATCTCTATTCTTTGGGTAATTGAATACGAAAACCAGTAGAACATTGCCTTCCTGAAATCAATATCAAGGTTTACTCAAAGAACAAGATTAAACCTCTTCTAAAGATATTTTGTTTTGTTTTCTTCATAAAGTAGTGTTAAGTGGTAGGGATAAAGAAGTTAAAGGGCATTTTTGCTCGAAAATCTTGACAAAGGTCTTTGTTAACTAATGCATTTAAAGTGAGTCATTTCTTAATTTGAGTACCTAAAAATGGTTTTATCAGTACTTTTTCTTAATTTTATAATACATCAATTTTTATGAGTTAGTTTATATAAAAAATTTGTATATGTAACATTATTTTTATTAGATATATATATAATTTTCTATTTTACTTTTAATTCAAAGTGTAGTATATTTAAACCATGGATACTATAACTTGAAGCCTAAGAGGAATTCACATTGTAAAGTTAGTGTAAAATCTAAAAGTAAATTTGTGTGGATCTGGACAAGTATTATTTGGTTGCACCTAAGATATGACAACTTATATGTTTTATTACTAACGAGAAGTTTTCTATTTTTAAAAGAGAATTAAAAGTAGAATTATGAAATACAACTTGAGTAGACAAAAAAAAAATCACAAATGAGGAAATATAACAATGATATAGTGTGGGAATAGAAAGAGAAATAAAATGATGGGCAACCAACCATGATGTAACTCTAAAACGACAACGAGCCCTTAAATCTGGGCACCAAAGTCACCTTATGCACAGTTTTTACCAGCAAAACTCCATAACTTGTATTCTAGTGGTACAATAGCAAATACAGTCAAAACGCGGGGGTTTAACTGACAGATTGTTGTTGTAATTAACGAACGGACATCACAGTCCCTCTCTCTCTCTCTCTTGTTTTTGGGAGACATCGAACCCAACCCCTCTCTGTCTGTGTTCGTGTTATGTTCCTGCTGTGTTTGTGTTGAGTTTCAGCAGAGACAGAGAGAGAGAGGAGAGTCTTTTAACCCCCCATTTCAAACGCACGAACCTACAATTGAGAAGAGTTTGAACTGGTAAAAACAAGCAAGGGCTAGTGTTTTTCACTTTGCCTTTTTCTCAAACATTTAGTATGCGTTACTAGTTCTGGAAGAGCTTCTTGTTTACTTTGAATGTGAGTTTCCAAGCGCTAATTTTTACTGCCTTTTGCTTTTTATGTGTGTGTTGACATGAGATTATCGTTGATTATGAGATTTGATTGTGGGTAGAATTTGGTTAGATCCCCTATTTTGTCTTTCGTTTAGTGGGATTTTCTGGGTTGTACGGACGGTTTTGTTTTAGCTGTTTGTTCTTTAGGGTTTTTCTTCATAAAGTAGGATGAGTTTTGATTAAACTGTGTCGTTTTAGCAATGGTGTAGCTACTACTGTTTTGCATGGTTAGGCTTTTTTGTTACCGTTCAAGGTTTTATTGCAACTGGGTTTTGCCAATTTTCTGTGTATAAGGAGTGAATGAGTCGATTTGATAATTCTTAGTTGCTAAATAGTCGAACTCTATATTATTTTTTCTCCAAAAGTTTCAAACTTTGGTTTATTTCAGTTCATTTTGTTATTTTTGAGATGTGGGATTATATATGGGACATTTTAATTTTTTTGCTTAATCAAAATGGTGGCGTTTTGATTGTTTTTGGTTAGAGGAGTGAGCTTTTAGATATACCCAGATGGCATGGACGGAAAAAGATGTCAGTAATGGCAGAGAGAGAGACCCAATTCAAGAAAATGGTTTTTTGAAGGGACCACAATCTTCTCCTGGTACCAGTGGCTCTCCCGTGGCTATTGCTTCAGCACAAAAGGGGTTGGAAGGGAAGGATAATCTCTCTTATGCAAATATTCTCCGATCAAGGAACAAGTTTGTTGATGCTCTTGCACTCTATGACCTTGTTTTGGAGAAAGATAGTAGCAATGTTGAGGCTCACATTGGGAAAGGAATATGCCTGCAGATGCAGAACATGGGAAGGCTTGCTTTTGACAGTTTTGCAGAAGCCATCAAGTTGGACCCTCAAAATGCATGTGCCCACACACATTGTGGTATACTGTACAAAGATGAGGGACGCCTGGTAGAGGCTGCCGAGGTATGCTCATGGCAGTTAAGTCGATTTTACAATGATGAGAATGTTGTACCATTTCATTATAGATAATTAGTTTGTCGTATGCTTGAGTTATAGAGCCTAGACCTTGGTGAAATTTGATAATGTTTGCACCCACTTTTTGTATTACTTGTAGTGGGTTGTACTGCATTGATCTATTTTTTTTATTATTAATTCTGATGAACATATCAATTTTGCTTATAATTTTGTTACAAAATGGGTGAGTTACCAAATATGATGTACAGTGAATTTGGGATTTCTGGTTGTTAACTTTGCACGTAACGAAATTCAGTTATTCTTGACCTATCTTTTTTCATTCCTATTGCCTTTCAGCCAAGCCCGCTAAGAAAATATCGGTTCAACCATGTTCAATGTAGCCTAGGTTTAGCTTGATGTGACAAAGTAGGGTCTTGAAACTGTGCTGTACTGCTAGCATTTTAACAAGACTGGTTATTGATTACTTAAGTTGGGTAACAGTTCAAAACGGTAGCTCAGTATAGCAACTTTGCCCATAGAGAGATGCAGAATTTGGTGTTTCTGCCTGCTCAGCATCGATCTATCATATATTTTTACTGGTCTCAATTGGCATTGTTTTCTTGCTATGGTCTCTTTGTGAATTGGCACTAGAAGTCCATGTCGCCACCTAAGGGATGCAACATCTTTGCTTTCCTTGATCAACATAGACTAAAGGTGTGCTTGGAAACATATTTGGAACTCTTAAATGTGCTTTTGAAATCAATAATGTGGTGTATGGCTATAAACGTTGAAGTGCTTTTTGGAGTGAGAAAAAGCATTTGGAATGTCCTATGGAAAAGCACCCGAACTTTAAGTGCCTTCTGAACCTGGTACTTTTCCCGAAAATGCTCCAACACATTTCTCTGAAAGCAGCCTACATACTCTTTGCCTTTGACACCGTCTCTACTTTTTCGTACCATTGCTCCACTTTGTGGTGACTTATTGAATGTCTTGCTTTTATTTTGCCGTTAGTAGAGAGATCGTAATCTTCTTACCAGTCCTTGTCCCACACTACCCTTAAACTGTATTTTCTAAGCTATTATTGATAGCCATCTGTAGTGACTGCTGTGGTGCTTGTACATTGTTGCCAAACTGCTTGAGTGTTGTTCTTGTGGGTGGTTCACTCATGTTGATAGTAGGCAATTCTTTGATTTTGATAAATATATCTTGCTAAAGTGGAAACTAAGCTTTCTTGCTATTGGTTTGTGGAGTTTGCTCTAACTTTTCTCTGTACCTAACTGATAACTTGCTCTTTACCTCCATGCTAAAATTCCTCACCATGCCTTTTGCAACCTCACCTAGTTCCATATTTACTGTCTATTGTCCCACTGCCTTGGCCTTCCTAATAACAACCTTAGTTTGCTAATGTTTGCTTGAAATGCATGACTGCTTCCCTACCTTGCCTGTGCTGCTATCTTTAGAATGTTTGATTGTTAGGACCTTAGCATTTTTCATTTTTCATTCTTACCACCCAAGGATATAGATTTAACAACTACCACTTTTCTATTGGAATGTTCAGTCTTATCTAAGTTCTTTCTCACTGATGTGGATGAAAGGGGATAATTAGGGTCTTTAGTTATGCTAAGATAGTTATCTTTGCTGCTTTGAGGGTCATTTGACCTATGAATGCTTTTTCGTTCCCCTAGTAGAAAAAATATCTCTTTTTTTATTGCTGCATATTTATTTTTTCTCAATAAAGGTTTAATATCTTATAGATTTAATCTTCAGAATTGTTTGACTAAATGAAAGTTCCCTATCCTTCTAGTCATCTGGAGAAATTCTAGTTGGTTGTCATGCTGATATATATAATTGCACATCTGCTTTATTTATTGTGCTTGCTTCTGTGTACATTATTAAATGTCATACTCTTTCAAATTATATATTCCCCTTTGCGCACTGTGTTTAATAACTTGAATTGAATTTTGGCCTGTAATAAATGAATAATATATATATATAATTTTTTTTCCCTACTAAAAGTGATTTATGTCTGATTATCACTAAGGCTTGATCAATTTACTTGGACAGTCATACCAAAAGGCATTGAGTGCGGACCCTTCATACAAACCAGCTGCAGAGTGCCTAGCAATTGTTCTAACAGACCTTGGAACCAGCTTAAAGCTAGCTGGCAACACTCAAGAGGGAATTCAGAAGTATTATGAAGCCTTAAGAATAGATCCTCATTATGCTGTAATTTCATGTTTTCTCTTATCTCATGCCTTCTTTTGTTGATTTTTTTTTGGTTTTCTGGGTATACTTATTCTTTTTTTTTTTAAAACTTTAAATTTAAATGTGCAGCCAGCATATTACAACCTTGGTGTTGTCTACTCTGAAATGATGCAATATGATACGGCGCTTAGTTGCTATGAGAAGGCTGCTTTGGAGAGGCCTCTGTATGCTGAAGCATACTGCAATATGGGTGTCATCTATAAAAATCGTGGTGACTTGGAGTCAGCCATTGCTTGTTATGAGAGGTATTCAGCTAAATATTTTACAAATTTGTCTCTGTGCCTTGATTGTGTTTTGTACCCCTTGCTGAGGCTATGTGTTCTAAATGCTGCTGTCTCAGGTGTCTTGCCGTGTCACCAAATTTTGAGATTGCAAAGAACAATATGGCAATAGCCTTGACAGATTTAGGAACAAAGGTGGTTTCTTGTGGCCAGAGATCTTCGTGCAATTATAAATGAAATTACATTCTCTATCTTTTATGTCAGAATTTTGAATTTTCCATTTTTAAGTTTTAACTGACCTTTAGCAGAGGCAGAATTACTAACACCCCCCCCCACCCCCCCCCTCCAAAAAAAAATAAATCTTCTGACCAAGTATCCAAGGTTTTCATGAAATTGACATGAGCTTGAACTTGTAGTTTTATCAAAAGATGATATTAGTACTAGATGTTTAAGATGGAGTTAAGGTGCAGAACTGCTTGAAAATCTTTGCTAAATTGTGTTAATCAGGGAATTATCTACTTAAAGAGATCTAAAATTAACTGGAGCTTTAGATTCCAACTTCTTAATCTAACATAGTATCATAGAAATGATTTTTTTCCAGATATGCTGGGAACACAAAATCAACTTTTGGTAAAATTTCCAACCTTTACTTTGTGCAGGATAGTTTCAATCATTTTCATCCTCATATTTTTCTGGATAAGCATTATTATACTGTTTAGTTTCTGTTTTGGCTCATAATGACAAATTATAGATTCCAGTTATTGGTGTTGTTTAACTTTAATGTTATTTCTTTTTTAAAGTAATTCTTCTGGTTTCTTCTTTCTACATGTTTTCTTCTATGATAAAGTATACTGACTGCTTTCTTGTCTGTCAACTCAATCACATTGTTCTTATGTCTAAACATTATTAGTCTTCTCCTTGAATTTGGGCTCACTAGTTTGCTTTATTCAGGTTAAATTAGAGGGCGACATCAATCAAGGTGTGGCGTATTACAAGAAGGCTTTGTATTATAATTGGCACTATGCTGATGCTATGTATAATCTTGGGGTTGCTTATGGCGAAATGCTTAAATTTGACATGGTAGGGACATGTTTGTGCATGCATGTGCATCTGTTTATGTTATAGTTGGGATGATGGTGAACAGATTTTTCCCTTTTGTCATATATGTAATATGGATTGTACTTTTTTGTTTCTTAATGGTTTTGTCAGTTAAAATCTATTAACCAAAATTTTATTGTACAGGCAATTGTGTTCTATGAGCTTGCTTTTCATTTCAATCCCCATTGTGCTGAAGCATGCAACAATTTGGGAGTGATATACAAAGATCGAGACAATCTTGATAAAGCTGTAGAGTGTTATCAGGCAATTTTCAGTGCTTGTGTGGCATTTTAGTTTTATTAGTCAGATGCTTAGGCTTTATTCCTTTGGTTCTTATTATCATTATCATCATTTTCATTTGGCAGATGGCTTTATCAATTAAACCAAACTTTTCCCAGTCTTTGAACAACCTTGGTGTTGTATACACTGTCCAGGTTTGCTTTTGAAAAGTTTTTGGTTTTAGATCTATGAAGATGGCATATTTGGTGAGAATTGCTGATTATCTTTTGACCATTGGCAGGGTAAAATGGATGCTGCTGCAAGCATGATTGAAAAAGCTATTGTTGCTAATCCAACATATGCTGAAGCATATAATAACTTAGGTCTCTCTCTCTAGCTTTCTTTTGTGCTCAATCACACTTACTATGGCTAAATTGTCAAAATAATCCTGCAACTCAGACCTGAAGATGCAATTCATACAACTTTGAACTTGATTGACAAAAGTTTTAAGAACAGTTGAAGAATCAGTTTCAACAGTTAGGCTTTTTGCTTCTCTTTGGTTCTCTGTGTCAATGGAAAATTCAAAATACCTTTGTTTGTTTTTTCTATTGTAGTTGGGAATGGTTGAGTTATTTTTGTGGGTTGTTCTGGCTAAAGGGTCATTGTTTTTGTCATAAGTATACAGATAGTTACAAAAATATAGTTTTTAATATCCTAATTTGGATTTTTGTGGTGTTAATTCTTCTTTAGGTGAATTGACAATAAAGAAATGACCACAGTTTTGAAGGGAAAAAAGAACTCAACATCTTGTGGAACAACACTTGTTTTCTATCATCTTTATGGACCTTAGTGTCTTTAGAATTTCAAGATTCTTCTTTCTTCTTTATTCAGCTTAATTGGGAAAGGGTTATAACATAATTATTTTCATAGGGGTGTTTTAGTAGTAAGGATTAGTAACATATTCACACATATAGGGATGTACGGCTTTTAATTTTTCAAGGGCTTTTTGTTATTTATGGACACGTGGTCTACTTATGTAATTCTTCTTCATTAATACAACTCAGTTGTTTCCTTTCACAAAAATAAAAGGAAGGAAAGATAAAAAACTACAGATTGTCCAGATAGAGTAATTATTATGGTTTAGACTCCTTGTTGCTTTCTATTTGCTCTTAACTTTACATTTTCAAGTTGTCTTTGAGGACATAATGCTTTTGTTTTCATCTGTATCTGAAGTTCCTAAAGTAAATGTTTTCTTTATTACCTTCATTTGTAGGGGTTCTCTATAGAGATGCTGGCAACATCGCTCTAGCTATCGAAGCTTATGAGCAATGTCTCAAGATAGACCCTGATTCTCGTAATGCAGGCCAGGTAAAATAACTTCTAGGTCTTTCATGTGGAGTTTTAATGCATGTAAAGTTCCGTTCCTTGTGATGGTTGCATACCTTCAACAACATTATCTATCGTTGTGAATGTTATTGGATACTAGGAATGAATAATCAACTTGTATATTACTATGAAAACAATACAGGAATTTATACACTATAGAAATTCTAATTTAGGAAGCTAGATCAACTATACTAGGTAAGTATCCTAAGCTACCAAAACTATACAATATATCATATATGGAATGTACAACTGTATCACTTCCCCTCAAGCTAGAGCATATATATTAATCATGCCTAGCTTGTTACAAAGATAATCAACCCGAACCCCACTTAGAGCCTTTATGAAAATATCTCCTAGCTGTTCTTCAGTCTTCACATATCTCGTGGAGATCAACCCGTGTTGTATTTTTTCTTGGACGAAATGACATTCAATTTCGATGTGTTTAGTTCGTTCATGGAAGACTGGATTAGATGCAATGTGAAGTGCAGCTTGGTTGTCACACCACAATTTTGCTTGAACTGAAGTTTTAAGACCTACTTCGGTTAAGAGCTGATATATCCACATTATTTCACAAACAGCTTGTGCCATAGCTCTATATTCAGACTTTGCACTAGATCGTGACACGACATTATGCTTCTTGCTCCTCCACAAGACCAAATTTCCTCTAACAAAGACACAATAGTCAGATGTGGATCTTCTATCCACCTTGGAACCTGCTCAATCTGTATCTGAGAACCCCTCAATATGAGTGTGACCATGATTGACATACAATATACCACGTCTAGGGGCTCCTTTCAAATAACATAAAATTTGTTCCAAGGTTGCCCAATGATGAATTGTTGGAGATGACATGAACTGACTCACAACACTAACTAAATAGACTATATCTGGACGAGTCACTATAAGATAGTTCAACTTCCCAACCAATCTCCTATATTTCTCAAGACCTCCAAATAATTCACCATCTTTTGTAAGTTGCACATTAGGAATCATTGGAGCACTACATGGCTTTGCCCCCAATTTCCCTGTCTCAGTCAATAAATCAAGCACATACTTTCTCTGAGATAGAAGTATACCTTTTCTGCTCCTCATAACCTCAACACCCAAGAAATACTTTAACATCCCTAAGTCTTTCGTGTGGAACTGAGTGTGAAAGAAAGACTTAAGAGATGAGATGCCCACACTATCATTTCCAGTAATGACAATATCATCCACGTACACAACTAGGAGAATGATGCCAGCTTCCGACTTCCTATAGAAAATAGAGTGATCAGATTTGCTCTTCAACATACCAAATTTTTCAACTGCCTGACTGAACTTCCCAAACCAAGTCTGCAAACTCTGTTTTAAATCATACAGAGATTTGCGAAGATAGCACACTTTCCCATAATAAACCCAGGAGGTTGCTTCATATACACCTCTTCTTGAAGGTCACCATGAATAAAATCATTCTTTACGTCGAGCTGATGTAAATGCCAATCATAAGTTGTTGCCATAGAGATAAACAATCGAACAGAAGTCAATTTAGTAACAGGAGAAAAAGTGTCAGAATAATCAATGCCATAGGTATGAGCATATCCTTTGGCAACAAGCCAAGCTTTCAACTGAGCAATGGACCCATCAGGATTGACCTTAACTGTGAACACCCATTTGCAGCCAATAGCCCGTTTCCTTGAAGGTAAATCCACCAATTTCCATGTACCATTGTCATGTAAGACATTCATCTCCTCTATCATTGCATTACGCCAACCAGGGTGAGAAAGAGCTTCATGAACAGTTTTGGAATGGTGATAGAATCAAGAGATGCAATAAAAGAGTACGAAGAAGGTGACAAATAGTTATAAGAAACAAACGAAGAAACAGGATAAATGCACTGTCTCTTACCTTTCCGCAAGGCAATAGGAAGGTTATCGTTGGAGTCTGGATCTGACGACGAAGGAGTTGGTGCCGGACATGAAGCAGGAGGAGGTGGCCGACAAGTGTAGACTATGATAGGTGCAGGTTTAGAAACAAGAGCGGGGGTAGGAACAGGGGCAGGTGCACTAGCAGATTTAGGAGTTGGGTCACATACAGGTGTGGGGGCAGTAATGGTGTAAATTAACAAGTCATCATCCTACCCCTAACGATCCGGAACAGGAGATGGAAAATACGGTGTGTCTTCTAGAAACGTAACATCCGAAGAAACAAGATACTTAGTAAGATTAGGACAATAACATCTATTAGGTTATATTTGAGAAGTATAGATAAGGATGATCATATGACTGCTAACCCTTCTGAGGATGATACAAAACAAATGAATATGGCATTTGAAGCTTTATGTTGAAGGTTTAGCATGATTACCTTGCGGCATACTTGTTAATCATTTGACATGCAGACTGGATGTAATGTGGAATTTAAATTGGTTATTTGATTTTTTACTATATTTAGTTATTATCTGACCTCTTGTGAGGTTTCTAAAAACGTCAGCGAGACCCTAAACGTATGAGAAATCTTCAGCAACTCCCTTAGATTTGGCAAAATAATCACTTACCTCCTTTTGACCATGAAATTCAAAGGTTTTAAATTAACATGGTCACGGGAGGTAATTGATGATTCTATGGAATGTGAGGGGAAGTAGCATTGATTTCTACTACTTGTGGGGTTTTGTTGATATTTCCTTAAACCTGAGTGGAGGTTAGAGATAATAGGCATATAGACATATATAGTGATGATTTTATGGAATGTGAGGGGAGGTAGCATTGATTTCTAATACTTGTGGGTTTTGCTGATATTTCCTTAAACCTGAGTGGAAGTTAGAGATAATAGGCTTCTCAAATCCTGGTATTCTTATTTTAGCTTAAATTTAGATGTCGAAGGCTGGCCATGAGATTAAGGCTACATACAAGATAATTTGAAAAGAAAAAGCATGTGTCAAGTGCATTAAATGAGGTGAGAGAAAGAGCCCTTAAATATCACATTTTTTATATTAGAAAAGCTTTTGTTATCCCTCTTCATTTTATACGCACACCCCCCACTCTATTAACTTCAAGGAATTTGTATTAATCTTTTAACTTAACTAAATCAATTCAACTTCAGCCTTTTACAATCTCAACTCTCTCCTCTCTCTTTCACTCTAACCATTATTCATCATGTTCTAGATTTTCCCCGATATCAAAAAATTTCAGTCTCACAAGAGTGGATTAAGTGGACTCTTAAGGTAAAAAATTTGATAACGGAGGAAATTCGGAAGAGAACTAATAATGGTTAAAGTGAAAGAGAGAGAGAGTTGAGATTGTAAAAGGTTAAATTTGAATTGATTTAGTTAAGTTAAAAAGATTAGTACCGATTCATTGAAGTTAATAGGGTGGGTGTGTGTATTAAATGAAAAGAGATAGTAAAAGCTTTCTCAATATAAAAAATATGATATTTAAGGGCTCTTTCTCTTACCTAATTTAATGCACCCGACCATGCTTTTTATTTTTAAATTGATCTTGTATGTTGCCTTATTCTCACAGCCAACCTTAAACATCAGGATTTAAGCTACAATAAAGATGTCCAGATTTATATATTATATTATAGGAAATATAGAACTCAACGCAGTAATAATAAGAAAATATTTAAAAATGGGGAATGGTAGCCTACCATTAAAAAAGTCTGAAAAACACACGAAAATAGCATAAACTTAAGCCATTATGGAATTCCAATCTCTAAAAATGAAGAAAGAAAAAAAATCTGAAAAACACACGAAAATAGCATAAACTTAAGCCATTATGGAATTCCAATCTCTAAAAATGAAGAAAGAAGAAGTATCTGAAGTATTGAAACTGAAGACAATAAAAAAGGATAAAATTGAAATGTATCCCATATAATATCGTCCTCATCTTCATTAGCTTCTTAAAAAACTTATTCTATTCCTCTCTGGCCATAAAACCCAAAATACTGCCAACACAACACCTCCACAGAAACTTAGCCTTTTCTCTCCTGCCAAAAGCACGCTAAACTTCTACCTATAAAAGATCCACTAGAGACAGGAACAAACTATATCTTCAGTGCTTGAGAACAATGAAGAGAAAGATGACAAATACTTTCAGAATTTTTGTACACAATATACTCCAGTTAGGATATAAACAAATGTTAGTCCACCTCTTTTGCATGATATCTTAGGTTTAAATTCTTCCATGAGCTAATGACAAAACAAAATATTGAACCTAAGAAGGGACTTCATCGTTCCAAAGCATTGACATTGACTGGAGCTGAGGATAAGAAAGATCATCAATAAGCCAATTGAAGAAAGATTTACATGAAAATCCACCTGAAGACTGAAGCTTCCACACTCTAAAATCCTCTTCCGATCTATTCACACACTTTATCAAGAACTGAAAAAATTTAAGACCATTCACTTATTTCCCAATCATTCAAATTCTTGTAGAAATTAAATTTTCCAACTCAACTCCAATGAAGAAGATAGAGAATCAACCACTCTACTATCAGTAGATATCAAATTGGAACTGGACATCTATAAAGACATAGAATCATCATGCCGAGTAGATTTTCCTCCATCCTACTCCTCCCAAAAAAAAAAAAAATGTCTTCCCCAAACAAGAAGCTTCAAGTTAGCAAATAAAAGAGGAAATTCTCAGGATATGGCATTCCAAGGACTTCAGTAAGACCCTCATACTACTTCATTGGAATCCCAACCTTTAACTCTGACGCCATATAAACTTATAACAACTTCACGTCACATTGATTTAGTTTCCAAAGAAGATCTCCATAACCACTTACCTAAGAGAGTCACATTTCTTTTAACTAGATTGCGTATCCCCAATTCTCCTTTATCCTACCACTGAGAAATTATATCCCAATTGACCAAATGCACATTCTTCATTCATCATTAGATTCTCAATATTATTAACAACATTCAAAGGTATATTGAGAAAGGAGAAAAAAATAAATAGGCAGATAAGAGAAGACTAAGCTGATTAAAGTAAGTCTACCTACCCCCCTTTCTATGTTGTTGACTGCTTTGGCATATGTCTTTGTTTGATGCATCCAATAGCAAATATAATTTTTGAATCTGTAGGATATCTATATATGTTGGATGAGAAATTATGAGAAGAAAGAATTGGCGATTTGCAACACTTTTTGCCAGAAGTGTTTGACGCTGATATTTTTATTAAGGAAAATGTCAATTGCTCAGAAGTTAGAACTATATCTTGGAATGATCTGTTGATCAGAAGTTAAACTGGTTATATTTTGACCAAACAAGTACTTCATTATTAATTCAATTCCTTATCTTCTATCAGAAGTTAAGGCAGACTTTGTTGCTTTCTGCATTGCTCTTTTTACATTTATCGAGATCTTTGTTGTGATCAAATTTGGAACTTGAGTTATGGTGCTAACTGCTATGAAAATTTGAGCTTGAGATTTCTTGCTCATCAATAGCTTTTACTGTTTGAATCTGAATATCTGCAACTGAAGACAGCTTGATTGAAGGAACAGATGCCTGTGCACATTGATTCTTTGCTAAAATATTTCTGTTCTATTTTTGTTGATTTGTCTTCTTATAGTGTTGTTTTGTATCTTCACATTGTTTGTCATTTTCTTTGCAGAATCGATTGCTTGCTATGAACTACATAAATGAGGGGCATGATGATAAGCTTTTTGAGGCACACAGGTTTCAGTTGGATCCTTTCTGCTTGGCATGCTATTACATTTTCTTTATTTATTTATTTATCAGGGGTGACATTACCAATATTATTAAACATATGATAAAAACCCTAAGTAGTTTGGATTTATGCCTAATTCATGAATTATTATTAGAAATATCTTTCTGATTGATTTAGAAAAGATTGTTTCAACCAGTAGCAAGGTCTTACCGAAATACAGCAATTTTTTTTTTATTATTATTATTTTTAGGATATTGTAATTTTATATTTTTTATATTATGTGCAGTTCTTTTTTGGTTACATCTTTGAAAACCATGTAAACTTGAACTGCTTTGGGTTGCTCGTAATTCTTACATGATAGTGATAATAGCTTGATGTAATTTTGTATTCCATATACCAGCTAATCTAGCTCATGCATCCAAGCAGACAAAATGGTCATATGGGTAATTACTCCATACAACCACTATCCATACAACGAAATGCAAATTAACCAACATTTGAAACTCTCTCCAAATTATTTTCTAACTTCAATAATTCTTATTACAACCATGCATATATAAGACCTTAATCTACTTCATATCACTCTTTTCTCACTTTTGGGTACAACTCTCGCTCAAAACCAAGTAAAATCATGAACTAAATCTACTCATCTCCCAGTGGGAGAAGAAGAAGAGAGAGAAATGAGAAATTAGGGTTTTTGTCAATGCAAAAGTTAGGGCGGTCAATTTTCGTGAGTCTCAAATGTTGGTTAATTTGCAATTTGTTGTGTGAATAGTGGCCAATGGCACTAATTTCCCTTGTAAATTCTCCTTCAGAGCACAACTAAGTGCATATTACACCATTCTGCAGAACATCTTATTTCTACTTCTATCTTTTTTTTTTTTTTTTTTTACCTTTCAAACACATATTTAAGTGTACGTATACCTAGTAATTGTCTAAATTTTTATTATAATCTGTCTGCTTAGAGCTACATGTACTACTTTTATACTTCAATAATTATTATTGATTTATCCATAAAAAAAAGTTATGAAGTAACTACAGCCTTCATTCATTAAATGCATTAAGGATTGCATAAATCTCATTTTTAATACCCGAATGTCAACCTCATTCGGAAGTTCTAATAAAAGTAATCTTGAGCTGTAGTCCTTCTCAAATTCGCAACCCCATAATAAATTTTCTGCTTGTTGCGATGGTAAGACAACTCAACTTGGCATCAGAATTTTTTTCCATGGACGTTTACCATTCACATTGCTGTAGCCATCTTTATTTATTTATTTTTTCTTCCTTTAATTTTTATTTTTACTTATTAATCTTAGTTGAGTTTCTTGAAGGCCTCTTCTAGTCTATTTCTTAACCTTAATGATACCTGTTCTTTTTCTTCTATCCAAATTGATATGGATCATTGTGTTTTACAAATTACGCTTTATTGTACACTTTACCGATGCATATGTTTGATGTTGTTGTCACTCTTGTGAGTTGTGAAATTTTGGCTTAAATGAGGTTTTATCTAAACTGAAGTTATGCTTTTAGGGATTGGGGAAGGCGCTTTATGAGGTTATTTCCTCAATACACTTCATGGGACAACCCAAAAGATCCGGAGAGGTCCCTTGTGATTGGATACATATCTCCAGATTATTTTACTCACTCTGTATCATATTTCATTGAAGCCCCCCTTGTCTATCATGACTATGAAAACTACAAGGTGGTCGTTTATTCAGCGGTTGTGAAGGTATTCTGGATGTCTTCTGGCACTGCCCTGTGTTACTCTATACTTTGTTTTGGTTGCATGTCCATTGCTTATCAGTTAATTTAAACCTAATTCACTTGCATTTTCTTTCACCACATTTAGCGGAGTTTTAATGCCATTTATCTCTAGTTAAAAATGCATTTCCTTTTGTTTGATCTACCAAGTGTGCCTGTTTATGTGAAGAAATTTATTAAGGATTTTGTTAGAAAACCCAGTCTATGGTAAAGTATGTTTTTAATGGGTTTTTCTTTTTCCTTTTTATAACATATCTGCTTCCCCCTCTCAAAACCAAAGGAAGCTTTGCATTAGAAACATATTCCATTTTTTATTTTTTTGTCTTTCATTGTTTTCTGGATTTGTTTATAAAATGAATGACAAATGAAAATTCTCTGGGAATGAAGAATGACTCAATTTAGTAGAATACTTGAAATTATTTTGTAGGCAAAAACAAAGAGCAAGAGATATTTGGAGTCTGAAATTAGTTCACTTTGGGGCCTAATATGCTATTTCACTGTCCTTTTGGGATTGATTTTAGTATTATATTGCAGGCTGATGCAAAAACTGTTAGGTTTAGGGAGAAAGTCTTGAAAAAGGGCGGAATATGGAGAGATACCTATGGGATTGATGAAAAGAAGGTTGCTAGCATGGTTAGAGAAGATAAAGTTGACATCTTGGTAGAACTTACTGGTCACACAGCTAATAATAAGTTGGGAATGATGGCATGCCGGCCAGCGCCTGTTCAGGTACACTGGATCTTACCAGCAATCCATTTCTTTTTCAATTTTCTGCTGAAAACTTATACTCTATTTCTTTGGTGAAACTTTTTGTCTCCCTTGTACTTGATTGCTGTATATTCTATCTAAGAATCTAGAAATCTGGAATTATTACATAGGTCCGTGGAGAATGAATTAATAATCAGTGGATTGTGAAGAGCAGTTTCTGTTTATATCATTATTTGACATAATCATCTTACTTCTCAAAAAATTAATTGTTTGACTATTTTTGGTTTTATAAAATAGATTGCCTTTCGTTTCTAGTGAGATACCTTTTTGTTCAGGTGTCATCATTTTAGATTGGTACAAATAGTAGACTATTGTTAAGCAATTTTTAAAATGTTTGCACATTTATTGACTCAAGTTGTAATAAATTGACTTGGACCTTTTTGTAGACTATTGTAAAGCAATTTTTAAAATGTTTGCACATTTATTGACTCAAGTTGTAATAAATTGACTTGGACCTTTTTTTAAGTGATATTGGGTAACTCAGAAACTTGCATTACCAAGTAAAGAAAACAAATGTGGTGATAAGTCAATACTGGGTGCCAGTGTTGTTTTGTTAGTGACTCAAGCCAAAAGATGCTGATTTTTTTTTTTTTTTTTAACAAGAAACTATAATTTGTATTAAGTAAAAAAAGATGAGTAGAAGCAATTGTGGACCAAGTGTCTACAAAGAACTAAAAGACTAGGTGTCTGTTAGGAATCCTACATTGAAAGGTAAATGGTTGAACAAGTGGGTTATAAGAGTTTGGGCACCCTCTCTTGGCAAACCGGTTTTCTAAGAAGAGTTCTACCCAAGCCCAATAAGACCCATTACTCAGCCCAATTGTGTGAAATATTAGATGGGTTCGCATCAATGGTATCAGAGCCAAACCCCGCCTGAGCCCATGTTCCGGAAGGGGCGACTTGGAAAAAGGCTACTTGGGAAGGGCCGACTGAGGAGAGTAGGCCACTCAGAGTGAAGTCGCTATCCGAAAAGGACGACCTGCGAAAGGGCTACCTGGGAAAGGGCAACCTTGGAGAGTAGGTTACCCAAAGTGAAGCCGTCTAGAGTGGGCCAACATGGGCGTTGGGTCTTGAAGCGGGGGGAAATGTTAGGAATCCCACATTGAAAGGGAAATGATTGGACAAGTGGGTTATAAAGGCATGGGTACCCTCCATTGGCAAGTCGGTTTTTTAAGGAGAGTTCTACCAAAGTGTAATAAGACCCACTACCTAGCCCAATTGTGTGAAATATTAGATGGGTTCGCATCAGAGTCCCAATATTAACCCATATTTTTTTCTCTTTTCAGTTTTCTCTATATGTTCTGTTTTTCTTTTTACCCAAACTAAATTGTTTTGTTACTCTCTTTGCTCTAGCATATAATTGTTTCTTTTGTTATGGTCTTGGTTATTGAGAACCACTCATAGATGTTATGATTGATTGAGAAAAACAACTCAGCTAAATGTCTTGAGTTCTTAATGGTTGTTGGACCCTTTGGTGGTTATGTTGTCTACTCCATCCATTGGTTGACTTTTGAAAATTAAAACGATAGCCTAAAGGAATTTCTTTTGAATATGGAACATGTAAATAGAAAAGAGGAAGAAAACAGTAAAAAAGTTAAGAAAATTTCTGAAGTCCAGTGAGAAGTGAAAGTAAAGTATGTAACATATCTTACAATTAATGACAAGAATTTCTTCTCTTCATAAGCAGACAGATGAGATTGTAATCTCAGAGCAGTTACATTCATTTTCAGAATGTTGCATACAGGTTTTCTGTGTTTTCATGTTCTTATGCGTTTTTAGGTTCTCATTCAAGGTATTTCAATAATAAATTGTTACATAATGGGTGTTGAGTTTAAATTTTTGGATGCAATAGCTCCACCCTGAGAATAATCATCCCTCCCTTGAACCAGAACCCAAAAATTCAAAGAATTCAACCTGCAACCCTTCTTAGTTGAGATGAATATGGAAAAAGAAGTCTTAAATTTCTTAGCAACTTAAGCCCGGAGGGAAAAGGATGCTGAAAAATAGCTATATAAAAGGCAGATTCAATCTAATATTATGGTCTAGTTTGGTACAAGGATATATTGAAGCTATGCTGTGATATTATATATCTTCGTCTTTATCTTTGCTCTTGCTCTAGTTTCTTGTGTGTGCATCTGTTAATTATGCCAAAGTTATTTATTCAATTTACTTTAACTATTATTGTGTTGTCCCTGATCTTGTTTTGCTTTGCCTTTATCTAATAGGTGACTTGGATTGGTTACCCAAATACAACTGGTCTGCCTGCAATTGATTATAGAATCACTGATTCACTGGCAGACCCTCCTGGTACAAAGCAGAAGTAGGTCTACATGTTACCCTTGTTGTTAAGCATTTTCAAGATAATCTTTCTCTGAGTTGATCTACTGTACCATCTCTTTATGATACTCTTTTTAACTTGGCAGGCATGTTGAGGAGCTAGTTAGACTACCTGAATGCTTCCTTTGTTATACACCTTCACCAGAGGCTGGGCCTGTTTCCCCAACTCCTGCTCTTTCCAATGGCTTTGTTACATTTGGTAGCTTTAATAATCTAGCAAAGGTATAAATGTTAGGTCTTATGTAGACAAAATTTCCACCTTTTAACTGGTTTCAATTTACTTATCTTTTTGATGTACCTTTACCAGATAACGCCTAAGGTTTTGCAAGTTTGGGCAAGGATACTTTGTGCTGTTCCCAACTCTCGCCTTGTAGTAAAATGTAAGCCTTTTTGTTGTGATAGTGTAAGGCAGAGATTTCTTTCAACATTGGAGCAACTGGGATTGGAATCACTACGTGTTGATCTTTTGCCTCTAATTCTTCTGAACCATGATCATATGCAAGCATATTCTCTTATGGACATCAGGTAAATTCTGAGTTTACTTATTAACATTTGAAAGTCAATTAAACTACAGATTCGTTCTTTCTTTTTACTTTTTGTTTCCTCAGTGTTATGTTCAGAGAAACTATATGTTATGGAATTATATAGTGCCTTTTATTTTTCACTATTTGTTATTATACGTCCATACAAAGGTCTCTCTCAGTGTATGTGTTTTGTTATTCCTTTTTTATTTTTTATAGTTAAAATTTTCTCTCTTTTCAATTTTTGTGTGGACTGACTTTGGCCTTAAAACATCTCCTCTTTCTTATTTTAAACTTCATTACAAACTTGAATTGACTAGGGTGACTCTCCAAATCATCGGATATAGAATATTTTTCACTATTTGTTATTATACGTCCATACAAAGGTCTCTCTCAGTGTATGTGTTTTGTTATTCCTTTTTTATTTTTTATAGTTAAAATTTTCTCTCTTTTCAATTTTTGTGTGGACTGACTTTGGCCTTAAAACATCTCCTCTTTCTTATTTTAAACTTCATTACGAACTTGAATTGACTAGGGTGACTCTCCAAATCATCGGATATAGAAAAACTTTTTGGAGCATCTTGAAGGTTCTTAGGATTCAATGGATGAAGTTAGTGAAGTATATTAAATTCTTCTATGGATTTTTAACCTTCTATTTATAGTGTAAGTTGAACAATTTATTACATTTTTACTTACCTTGGTTGTACATTTTGCATACTAGAAAGAAATAAATCTCACATGAATGGCTTACATGAACATTGGAATTGAAGCCATGTAGTTTTGGCGTTGAAACCAGACTAGTATCTAATCCAGTGATTGATATTTATATGCTCTGTTAGGTTCTGTAACTTCATGGTTACAGCTTTTTTGGAGTTTCTGACCTTTATGATCTTATTTCTGTAGCTTGGATACATTCCCATATGCTGGAACAACAACGACCTGTGAATCCTTATTCATGGGAGTTCCATGTATTACTATGGCTGGTTCTGTACATGCTCACAATGTTGGTGTGAGTCTTCTCAGTAAAGTAGGTAAGGAACTTTTTTTTCTACCTTTTTTTATGCCTAGGTGATGTAATATTATCCTTAGTTGCTTGAAGACCTCTGATTATTTTGCTGCGGACCAGGAAATCTTTATATAGACTCAAAGAATTCAGATATAGTTTGAAAAGGTCATTCTGAAGTTGAACCCACCCTTATATACTGACAATGGGAGAGACTGAGCTTGATTGTTAGCAAGTTAAATTGTCAATCTAGAGTTTCAATGAACTTAACTACTATAAGCCCCCAATATAATCCTTAACTGAGAATCTGAGGAATCTGTGTCCTGCTGACTTGTGTCGGGTGATGATACTTAAAAATCTTTAATTATTCAATTTGAATGTCTTGAGTTCAAACTATAGGAATGTAGCAACATGAGTGCCTTAAACAAGGAATGGAACAATGCTTCAGTATCTAAAGATAAGAGTTGAAAACATATATTGACCTCTTGTGGGTTTGCCATCACAATGATCTAACTGTCAGGGGTAATGCTCTTGAGATTTGATGTGTCCGAGAGGTTCTTTTTGCTTCTTTTTGCTGTAGTCTGAAATCAGAGCAACCAAATTTGTAGGGTATTTCAGGGATTGCCTCTTTCTTCTTGTTACAATATTAGCTAACACAGGTGGTTTAGTAATTTGTTAGAAACCACTCATGAAATTCTGAAATTTGATTGAAAGCTTCTCTGAAATATATCAGAAACCACTCTCAGGAGGTCGTCATTGATTGAACACAAACCAGGTAGTACCACATATTGTTATACCAAAACTTAAGGGAAGTCTCAAAATTTGTAATTTTTTATATGGCATGACATTTTGAGTTGAGGGAGATGCTCCTTTTAAATAATTTCAATGACTTTGTGGTACAGTGGCTTTGAGTGTAATAGTGTAATCCCAGAATATGGCGTATATTTTCTGTCATATAATCCTAATTATTCCGTTAAAACAATGATAGGCTTTGGTTTTTGTTTTTCATACTGAATTTGACTCATTCATGTATATCAGTTGAGAGTTACTGCTTTATAAAAGTCTACTTGCTGATGATTGTTTATGTTGATGCTTTTGTATCTACCTTTCTTTTCCTTGTTGCAGTTCCTGGTAACTGCATTACTGTCATTTTTTAATTTTCTACTTCTCTATTGTGTTAATCGTACTTTATTTTTTTTAGTCAATGTAGTTTTATGTTCTGTATGCTAACCTGAGCCTAACTTTGAAACAGGCTTACCACATCTGATTGCCAAAAATGAAGATGAGTATGTCCAGTTGGCACTGCAATTGGCCTCTGACATTACAGCTCTCTCAAACTTGAGGACGAGCCTTCGGGAACTAATGTCTAAGTCCCCTGTATGTGATGGGCGAAACTACACACTTGGTCTGGAGTCAACGTTCCGGAACATGTGGCACAGGTACTGTAAGGGTGATGTGCCATCTTTAAGTCGATTGGAAATGCTACAACAGCAAGTGGTATCTGAAGAGCCTGCTATCAAAAACTCCGAGCCAAGTGGGAGCACATTCTCAAGTGACGGAACTTCTTTATCTGTCAAGGCCAATGGATTTAATCAGGCAGCACCATCAATTTTAAATACCTCAAATTGTGAAGAAAATGGAGTTCAGATGAATCAGACTACTAACACAGGCAAGCTGAGTTGAACTTTGGATTTACTCTGACTGCCAACTATCTAAGACATTAGTGGAGATGGGGATTGTATTCGAACAGATGCAGCTTACTGATGTATAGTTATTGTGGGTTCCAGTGGAAATAGAGCCCTGTGGTAACGATGTGGTGACCAAGTTGTTACTTTGCATAGGATCAGATTTTTTGGGAAAAGAATGCTGCAAGAGTACTCCACAATTTGATTTTTAGATGTGCAAGAAATATTGTGCTCTTCTATGTTCTGCTCAGAAAATTAGGTATACAAATGGCATTTTTTCCCCTTGAGTATAGAAATTAGTTGGCTTGTAAATTTGTAAGGGCAGTTTTTGTTTTCTCTAGTATGGTTTGGTCCTTAGATTTTGTAATGATGTTTATCCAAAAACACCACCTGATGCGGGAGCTCTTTTGGCTATGTTGGGTTGTCATAAAAAGAGGAAAAACAAAAAGCAAAAAAGCTCCCTTGGTTGAAAATGATAATCAGATTATTGATACAATGATTTAGTTGATTGCATAAATTGCAGTTTTGATTGTGTAAACAACCCAATTATAATCAGAAACTCCTGCCCATTTCTGTGTTTGGATTTAAAGTTTTAGTAGGGTTGTCAAAGTCTTGATGGGTACTCATAAGCACTATATAGACTTGTTTCAGAAATCATAATCACCTAGCAATTTTTAATAATAATAGATGCATATATTTTAATCATAAATTCCGAATTAAAACAAGGATTCTTCAAATGTCATATGTTTTCTTCCATTACAATGAGATGCCTAAAGTCCAGAATTTATTGTGTGTTTGAAGAATATTTTCTACATCCAAAATCAGAGGTTACGGCATTTTGGAACTATTAAAAAAAGGCATCAATCTTTAACAGAGGTCCTAAGTATCTTCACGTCATGGATGGGCCTGTAGAAGTTCACAAATCAAAACAAATAAGCATGATTGTGAATAAATACATACATAATCATAGATTATAGAACAATCAGCATTTCCAATTTCATGAAAAGTAAACCAATTTTTTTTGTTAACAGCAGAACTGAAACACTCAGCGAAATATATCACAAGCAATTGATTAACCATAGTGAAGATCAAATATATATCCAGGCAAATATTATAATATATAAATTTGTAAAATGCTAGGGACGATAAGACCAAATATATATCCAGGCAAAATTATATTATATAAATTTGTAAAATGCCAGGGACGATACAGCTGTTCCAATGAACTCTGAAACTCTTACAATTAATATGCTAAGGTACAGAATATCTTTGATCGCTTTTAACAATATCCAGCAGATTTCATTGACCTCTCTAACAATCTAGCCTGTGTTTACCAAGTTTATTTATATTTCAATAATCAGCCAGGCCTAATAGACATCATATGACCAAACAATTGTTTCCTATAAGATAACATTTCGAAAATGATATCACCATATTCGATTAAGTCCAACATTTTTAACTTTATACAAAGTTCTTAAGAAGGCACATCAGGCTGATATGAGTTGCCAGCTTACTCTCCAAATTTAGGTTTCCTGGCTTTGAGGATTTTGGATTATTTCAGTTAACTCAGCCACAGCCAGGTGTCCCAAAGTTGTACGGAGTTTCAGAAGAGTGAAATAAACAAAGAAACTGGCAGTATTTAAATTCATTCTATTAAGCTTATGAAATCACTCCAACACAGAAATGTAATTCTATTAAGCACCCAAGTTATAAATAATTCCCAGCCTGAAATCTAACAGGTATAGCTGGCTCAACTGTACTAAATCAAGGACCCAATAAAAAAAAAGAAATAATTATAAGAAAAGGCACACCTATCATCTTTATCAGTCTGGACACTACCGAGTCTTTTGATCACTTCCATTCCCCTACATACTCTTCCAAATATAGTGTGCTTTCCTGGCAAGATCAAAAAGGCAATTAGCATAATGTTAAATTAATTCATTAAGGAATATTATTATTGAAGTACCATAAAGATTAAAATCCTATAAACAAGTCCACTAATTACATCCAATTCATCTAGGAAAGGTTCACTTGTGATGAAGTGAAAGATAGGAAGCAATTCTTGCATTCAAGGCACAGGTACTACGGGGAGAACCTACTGCTTCAAAACATATTTCTAAACTGGGAAAAATAATAATCAAGACAAAAAGGCTCTGCAGTCCTATCCTTGCAGAATTAAGCTGTGAAAACTCTAATTTTCTGTCTCACAGTCATACTGGAGCAAGGAACAGAAACTGGGTGGTCTTGCGCTGGGCAATCCTGCCCCTTCTCTGCCCACCAACATAAAGAACAATCCAACCCTGCAACAGCCTCGTGCTCTCAGTGCAGGCACTGAGTCCTATGTCTCCACCCACTTCGTCCCTGAGCTTCATTTTGACCTCACCCCCTCCTTCCACTACATTCCCAGAACATAACTACCCAAACCAAAATTTACTATTTTCTCCCTCTCTTCTACACCATCACCAACACTTAATTCTTAACACAAGCAACCCTCCCAAAAAGACCTCTCTTTATGAAGGCAAAATTCATCATTAGATGAACCCACAACACCACAAAAATTCTTAATTAGAATGAAGAAGTGAACAATGATAAGGCAACACAAATTGTTTATGCAATCAAATATATATGAAAGAAGAAAAGAAATTTAATAATATTCACTATATCACACATTCCGAGTCAAGGAAGAAAAAAAAATCTCAAGTTTTTAGCCACTTTAGACTTGGCTTTGTATTTGTAAGATTGAGCCATCACTGAAAATGATGTTAACAATCGTAGACAACAAAAACTCAGACATCAAAGCTTTAATGTAATGGAGCAAATAACATATAAAAGAAATGTTAAGTAAAATAGGATTGTTAAATATACTGTGGTCTGGTGGCTTGGGGTGAGTAATCTATATCCAACTGCCCCAAAATCTGATTGGGAGATGATTATTAATATGAATTTGGCACAAAAAACCCACACTGATCAGCTCAGTTCAGCCTATAACACTGACAGGGTGTGTGCAATATAGCCACCTCTACTTAATGTACTTGAAAAAAAATCTGCAGATAAGATCACAACAAATAGCTCCAGCTTTCAAATTGAATAAGATATCATGTTAACTTTCAACTACACAAGATATGATTAAATCCACATGTTTCAAAAATTCCTCAATAGATGCAGAAAATAATTCTTATGGTAGCTAAAAACTATGCAATAAGGTCGATCTTACCATCTAGATGTGCAGCCGGTGCCAAAGTTATAAAGAACTGGCTTCCGTTGGTATTCGGACCAGCATTTGCCATGGAGAAAATACCAGCTCCTGTATGCTTTAACTCTGGTTTTATTTCATCTTCAAACTTACGGCTGAAATGAAGAACAATGAAAGGATGCATACAACATAAGGACCATTAACTATCAGAAGAAAAATAAATAAAACATTCACGATAGTCCAAAAATTAACCAGCCAAACTAAACCTAACGTCAGTGAAATATTTCCCGTATGCTTTAGAAAGTAACATATTTTAGTTTATTTTTAAGAAAAATGTGATAAAAAAAAATACCCGTATATGGATTCTCCTCCTCTTCCAGTCCCAGTTGGATCTCCACCTTGCACTATAAAATCCTAAACCATACCAAAAATAAAATCTGAAATCTCTTTGAAAAAAATTAATAAACAATTTAAACCCAATTAAGCAGAAAAACTACCTTAATAATTCTGTGAAATTTTGTGTTATCGTAATAGCCTCTACGAGATAGTTCAATGAAGTTCCTGCAAGTTCTTGGTGCATGCTTGTAGTATAGCTGCGATTTTTTATAGTTATACAAAATTATCAAATTTACTCAGGAAAAATATAAATAATTAGCATTAAAATTAAAAATCAAAAGGAAGAAGAGATAGAGGTACCTCAACAGTGAAAGAACCCGTGGAGGTCTCTAGAGTTACCTCCGGTGGGTCACCTTCAGCATTTCCCCACATCTTCTTGCTTCAAAATTAAGTGGAGAATGCAGTTGAGTCAACAAAAGACGAGTGGCTGAGTGAGGGAGAATTTATTATGAACTCGGGTCGGGTTGAGAAAGTTCGGGTATTGGTCGTCTCGTCTTGCTGTTTCGACCAAATGACCTACAAAGCCTATTAGTTTTAACACTATTTATTTTTTTAAGTAATATTTCCTATTAGAAAATTTCAAAATTAGATTTTTATATTGCATATAATATACATTTATAATTTTAACAAGTAATCCATACATTAATGTTTAATTAAATAAATAAAAAAAAGACAAACTTTTGTTAAGAATTGATGAGAGAATATTTTTAAAATTTTAACATAAGCATGTTATTGGAGATATCGTGTTATATGTTTATAGTTTTTTTTAGGAAAATGTTATGTTTGGGGGGTGTCCCCCTATGGCAGGATGGGTGCCACGTGTACACGGAGATTCGACAGATGAGAGCGATTCACGTATCGCTGTCCATGTTGACAGCCTGAGCGGGAAGATTGATTGATTGCGAACGGAGCTTATTGGCAACATTAATTGTGATTATTGTCGCAAGGCCTGAGTGTAATTGCTAAGGGATGACTTAACTGAGATTAAGCATGACTTTATTGTCCCAGATTCGAATTATCAGGGTTATGCATGTAACAGCCCCCGTAATTCACGTACTCTCACCAACCATCAGAACATGGGGCTATAAAAGGGGCAAAGATAGAAGAGGAGGGGGTCGATCATTTGTGGCTTTTGGTCCATTTATGTTGTAATAGTTCATTAAAGTGTGAACTTACTATATCTTGTCTTTTTAATCTGACCTCATAAAGAATACTAAAAACAGTGGATGTAAGGTTAGTTTTGTAACCACCGAACCACTCTAAAATCTCTTTCTCTTTTCCCGTTTTATGTTTTTCCAACCTACACATTCCACGCTAACTATCGGATACCTTAGGCGATATATGATAGTTACGCACTTGCTTGCTCGGTCCCAGCAAGGTCAACTGGGTATCTCTTGTTTATACGATTTTTCGTATTAACATTTTGGTGCTAGAAGGAGGGCCTTCGCCTTGAAAATTCAACCACAACAGTTATCGCATTTGCAAAGCTCTCAATGACTAGAATGCGACGCCAAATGGCTAGATATAACGCAGTAAAGGGCTAAGACGCCCCACCAACTCCTATTTCGACAGTGAATCACGAGGCTAACAAGCCAAGGGAAAACGCCTCTTTCAACGGAGGAGCCTCTGTGATGGACATGATTCAAACTCTCATAAGTGCAGTCCAAACGTTATAGCAAAGCATGGAAAACATGAAGCATGCACTCCCGACGAGCCAGCAATTGGGCTCATAGAACTTAACAACTCCGAGTTGGGAGTTAGAATCCACCGAAGATGGTTCGGGTTCCTCGCAGTCTATTAGCAGGCGACTCCATGGGAAGCGAGGGGCGAGACACCCACTTGAGCGCATAACTGAGGGAAACGACCTTCTAGAGTGACTAGGGAGACCCGCGGTGGGCAGAAACATTAGCTCCCCCCCTCCCCCCCGTCGCCAATAGAAAGCAGCAAGGGGACCCTCAATTGCAAGAGGGGGAGGATCGCCTTTTTCGGATAAAGTCTACACAGACCCGTTACCACAAGGTTCAGCGTCCCAGACATGAAGTTCAATGGCGCAGGCGACCCGAAAGACCACATGAACGCTTTTAGCTACCTGATAGAACTCCATCAAGTCTGTAACCCCGCGAGATGTCGATGTTTCACCGTCACCCTCGTGGGCGATGCCAAAAGATGGTTCAAAAGGATCTCGGTCGAGTCATTCCACACTTGGAATTAGTTCACCACCATGTTCCTTCAACAGTTCCAGGCAAGGCGACTATTTGCTATGCCTATCAGTTACCTAAGTAACATCAGACAAGAGAAAGGGGAGACATTGACTTCTTATCTCGTTCAGTTCCAAACCGAGCAAGGGAAAGTGGTAGACGCTCCAGAAGAGGCAATTCGAACGCTCCAGATCATCGGAATCCGGCCACAGACCGATCTATGGAAAAAGTTACAGGCCGAAGATCACGTAAGTTTAGCAAAGTTCTATCAGATGGTAGCAAAATACCAACGGGTAGAAAGCTCGGTTGCGGTACTAGGCACGAGAGAGTTAGACGAATTCAAAGGATGACGAATAGATGATCGCTTAGAACCAAGAAGGAGAAACGATCGCTACCAAACTAGGGACCTGCGTCCCTTCCAAAAAAAGCCGCAAATAGACTATTGAAGGGCATAAGAAGAAACCCTGCGATTTAGCCAGCATACCCTGCTAGTATCAGCAATCAGCGAGGTGCTGATGGCCTCTAGAGAAGTTCAACAATTGCCCTAGCCAGAAAGGGCAAAGGCATAAGAGGGACATGCATAAATACTATCGTTTCCACCACGACATGGGTCACACCACTGATGAGTGTAACACATTGAAAGACGTGATTGAAGGATTGATATGGAAAGGTCGTCTATAAGGATAAAGCGAATAATAACCACGAAGAAAGAAGAGCCCTCCAAGAGGGAGCCCGCTAAAGAAAGATGACATCAAATCAAGATGATTTTTGGCGGGCCCCATGTAGTTAGAACTTCTCGAAGGGCGCGAGTGCAGCACACCAGTGAAGTTAGAATAGATTTTGCGTCCCGTATCTTTAACGTCGAGGCGAGACCATCTAAGTGATCGATGTAGGAAAGCCCGGTTATTGGTTTCACCGAAAAGGAAGTTACGCACACGAAACATCCCCATCGGAATAAACTGGTGATCGCAGCCCAAATCGAAAACCACAACGTGTTCAAGGTATTGGTGGACAATAGGAGCGCAGTCAACATCCTTTTTTATGATACATTCAAGAAAATGGGATTCCTAGAGCACGACATGCGACAAACCTCCACGCCCATTTACGGGTTCATCGGTGATCACCTCTTCCCAAAAGGAATCATCATTTTGCCAGTAACGTTGGGTGAAGGGAAAAAGACCTCAAAGGTAATGGCGGACTTCTTGGTAGTTAAATGCCTAATGGCTTACAACGCAATCTTAGGAGACCTATACTAGGCGATCTAAGGGTTGTAATGTCGATTCTTTGCCAAGCAATGAAGTTCTTTACCCCGTCGGAGGTCGGTATTGTCAAGGGGTTGCAAGAGGAATCCAGGAGATACTATGACAATGCGGTCGGTCACAGAGAAGGGTAGGAGTATAATCGCAATGACGCTTAGGGAAGTTTGTCCGTGACCTATAAGAGTCGAAGATACTATTGATGCTTGCTTGCATAAAGAAGATTCTTTGACAGACTCAGTTGAAGAAATACACGAGGTAGCAATCAGCCAAGAGGATTCGTCGCGAGTTTTAAAGATCGGGAGTAACTTGGGAGATGAGGTATCCGAAAGATTGATTAGCTTCTTGAGAGCCAACTCAGACATTTTCACATGGGTGCATGCGGATATGGTCGGGATAAACCCCGAAGTGATGTGTCACCGTTTGAACATCAACCCCAAGGGAAGGCCCATCTACCATAAATGACGATCAATGGACGTAGAACATTCACAAGCTCTCAAGGAGGAGGTCGAATAAGTTACTCGAAAATCGCTTCATCAGGGAAGTCAAGTACCCAGATTGGCTCTCTAATCCGGTACTCGTGAAGAAGCCAAACGGTAAATGGAGAACTTGCATCGATTTCTCCGATCTCAATAAGGTTTGCCTTAAAGATAGTTTTCCCCCGCCAAAAATCGACAAATTGGTATATGCGACGGCGGGGAACGCGCTACTAAGCTTCATGGACACTTATTCAGGATATAATCAAATCCCAATGAGCAAGGCAGACGAAGAACACAGTTCGTTTATAACAGATCGAGGCATCTATTGTTACAAGGTTATGCCGTTTGGGTTAAAGAACGCCGGGGCAACTTATCAGAAGCTCGTCAATAAGATGTTCGCCAATCAAATCAGCAAGACAATGGAGGTGTATGTTGACGACATGTTAGTAAAATTCAAAAAAGCTAAAGAACACATCGAGCACCTGGAAGAAATGTTCGGTATTCTTCGCAAGTACAGGATGAAGTTGAACCCTTTAAAATATGCCTTTGGGGTCAGCTCGAGAAAGTTCCTCGGGTTCATAGTAAACCAGCGAGGAGTATGTAACACACTCTATAGCTATGTATTTGATCCAAATCCACCATGAAATCAACTCAAATACTCAAGAACTCAACTCTCAAGAATCGGCCAACAAGAACAACTAAGCAAAACCAAACCCGATT
>WYDK02118157.1:7626129-7643650 GCA_009867345.2 Toxicodendron radicans
TTATTTTATACAGGTTTTTACACTGTGCATATTTAACGTTGATAGCGTTATTTTCTATCTAGCTAGTAGTGAGTATAGAGTCATTACAAAGAATTATATGGCATATAATAGGAGACATTATGAGATTGTTCCTACTTCCATGCAAAATTAGGATGGTTATGTCATGCATTATCAAATGTGTTCGAGTACAGATCATTTTGTCCCTGGAAACTTAGTGCAGCATGCACTTGCTCCACAAAAGTGTCGGGAGTTGGTTCCTCAAATGTGTACTCAACAGCTAAAGTGTGTGAAGGAATAACAAAGACATCCTGACTTGTCCTAATGGGTGGTGGTTGCCTAGAAGTTTGCCGTTGCATGGATATGAACGTGTCAAATTGGTAGGCTAAAGACTCCAACTTGGAGTCAATATCGTCTAAGTAAGATACCTCATATATGCCACCATTCCTAGGCGACTGCTCTATTTTAGGAATCCTAGAAGCTAGATTTTTGTGCATGGAATAAGGATTATCATCCATCCTACATGCTTGCTATTTGTAAAACCAAGGGTACTATACTTGGTTGACATGATTATCTACCAAGCATTCATCAATCAAGCATACAAAGGTTCCACCAACCATTTTAACACAAAATTCAAATAAAAAGAACTAAATACAAATCCTAGAAAGCAAATTAAAAATAAATAAAAACTAATACAAAATTCATTAACACGCAATATCAATTTAACAAATTACACAATACATGTAACACATGTAGAAATGGAATTAAACATGAATAAAACTTTATTACAAGTAATTAAAAACAATAGTCAACGTTTAATAGTTTCAAACTAACATGTATCGTGCAATCGATTTTACTCAACAATAATACTCAATGGATAACATGGTAATCAAATTAATACACCGACTATATTAAAGTATCGAAATTGAACACGAAACGAAAACAAATAGAGTCAAAACAAAATACTACCGAATATCCATTGATCGAACTCATCCAACTAATCGAGAGCTATTGACACAGGTTGAGGGTGTTAATCTCGATCTCGCCTCTCCCGTAACGGGCAATGAGAACTTAGCCGCTCATCAGGATGTCGACAGGGGTTGGAATGATGTGAACGGGGCTGCCCATGGTGGAGAGGTAATGACCGACATCGATATGGTGCAACAAAGGAACGAATTTGACCAACGGAGTGCGTGGAAGTCAAGCGTCACAACTCACCGGAATACGTTAATTTTTTGGCAAGTTTTCCAGTGAACAGACTCGAAACTGAAATCCGAATACACCCGAAGATAGATCAGGTCCTGGGGAGTGAAGAATGGCCGAGAGGAAGCTGAAACATCACCGAAAAGTGGCCGAAATTGGGCATTGAAGCTAAACGTTGCGGTGGCGCGTGGTGGCGAGTTAGTGGCTGAACGAGTTGGCAAAACGATGATCTGGACTGGAGAAGTGGTGTGCTGATGGAGGAGTGGTCGGTATGGGCTAGAGGAAGATGAACAACCGTCGTGGAAGCTAGAACATCGCCCGTGACAGCGGTGGTTTATGGTGGCACACGCTTGGATCACATTGCTACAACTTGGGTGATGTCGATATGGGCTGGAGGAGGCTGACTTGTCCATCGGGAGGTCCAAAGGTCGCCAAAAAAATGAGAAGAACGTCGAAAGTGGGTGGATCCACAGCGGTGATGGTGTGAATGGTGGTTGAATGGTCGGGTGATGATGAGGTGATGTGCGTGGAAGATGAAACGACGCCAGAAGAGGTCACCGGAGCCTGATCGGAGAAGATGGATGGGTGATCTAGGGTTTGGAATATGAAGGGTCGATGGAGGTTGCTCTCAAATCTGATATCATTTTCGTTTTATACTCATATTGGCAAATATCCATTTGGTCCCTGCACAAATGAAAATCGACAAAATCAACCCTGAAATTATGGCATTTAACCCCTGTATTTCATAATTAAGACAATCTCAACCTTGGATAATAAATCACAATCACATATTAACTCACAACATCTCATAAATTATCCCACACATGCACAAATTGTGAGAAAAAATTAAAATGTGATTTTTCATGCATTAATTCTTCAATTCTTCAATTGTCCTAATAGATATTCCAATTAAGCACAAAAAGGGTAATTTAATCATCTTAATTGAGTCATTTTCATGACTCTAACACTAATATTGTTGCCCAAACAATATTGCTTCCGTAGGGAACGTTTCAATAATTTCATTTAATTATTAAATGGTTGTCAAGACAATTCATATATATACTTTATTTAAATGCAGGACAAAATAAAGGAAGCAGCTTATATATATGAATCAAAGAACTATTTCTTTTATTTATTAATATATGATGTAAGACAAAAAATGCTCTAAAACGGACAACACGAATGGTTTCTAGGACATGCACTAACACCTGAGGGTGCCCAGGTTGGCCCACATGTACTCAAGATGATTGGGTACATACAGAGGCTTGAGACTTTGGGATTCATCATGGATGCGTAACTGTCTATTGACTTAGTTTTTCAATCCTTGCCAGATTCATTCTCTCAGTTCATATTGAACTTCAATATGAACGTCATGGAGAAGACACTCTCAGACATCTTGAGTATGCTCAAGACAGTTGAGTTGGATATGAAGAAATTGAAGCTAGTGATGTTAGTTGATGCTCCAAATGGTAAGGGTAAGGGTAAGCGTAAGGGTAAAAGAAAGGCTAAAGTCAAACCCAAACCTAATGACTCTTTGAAGCCTGTTGGAGGCGTAAGCAAGGATGAGAAGGTAGTTTGCTTCTACTGTGGCAAGTCTGGCCACTAGAGGAAACACTACAAGGCTTTCCTAGCAAACAAAAAGAAGAATGTTGCATCTTCTTCTAAAGGTATGTATATGATTGAAATCAATCTATCTTCTGTTACATCTTGGGTAATTGACATTGGATGTGGTTCTCATATTTGCACTTTTGTGCAGGGATTGAGGCAGAGTATAGTGCTCAACCGATGAGAGGTGGACCTACATGTTGGAAATGAAGGGTGAGTTGCTGCATTAGTTGTAGGAAGTTATTATTTATCATTGCCTTCGGGCCTTGTTTTGGAACTTATAGATTGTTATTATGTGCCCTCAGTTTTAAAGAATATTATTTGTGTCTGCTTTGGACATTATGGATATCATTTTATAATTGCTAATGGATCGTTGTCTTTTAGTTTAAATGGTACTTATTATGGAACTGCTAAATTACATAATGATGTTCTTGATTTAAATAATAATGAAATATTCAATCTTGAAAATAAGAAAGTCAAGCATGGCGATTTGAATCAAACATACCTCTGGCATTGTAGGCTAGGTCATATCAACCAGACTCGTATTGCAAAGCTCCACAAAGATGGAGTTTTGGACCCATTTGAATTTCAGTCTTATGAGATATGCAAGTCGTGCCTATCAAGCAAAATGACCAAGTCATCTTTCATTGGACATAGCGAAAGAGCTACAGAACTGTTGGGTATCATCTATAGTGATGTGTGTAGACCTTTAACAATACAAATCAAAGGTGAATATTCTTACTTCATCACGTTTACTAATGATTTTAGTATTTTTGGTTATGTCTATTTAATGAGACATAAATTTGAGTCTTTTGACAAGTTCAAAGAATTTAGAAATGAAGTTCATAATCAATTAGGCAAAAATATCAAGATTCTCCGATCTAATAGGGGAGGAGAATACTTGAGCTCAGAGTTTGATGCATACCTAAAAGATTATGGGATAGTATCTCAACTCACACCTCATTATAGACCTTAGCACAATGGTGTATCTGAAAGGAGGAACTGAACCTTGTTAGATATGGTTTGGTCAATGATGAGTTTCACAGATTTACCCACGTCATTTTAGGGTTATGCTTTGGAGGTTGCGATCTATACACTGAATCATGTATCTTCAAAGTCTATGGATAAGACACCATATGAATTATGGAAAAGGCGAAAACCTGTTTAGTCTTATCTAAGAGTTTGGGGTTGCGAGGCTTATGTCAAGAAATTGACTTCAAATAAGCTTGCCTCAAAATCTAAAAAAATGCATCTTTGTGGGGTATCCTAAGGAAACCAGAGGATACTACTTCTATCATCCAATTGAGCACAAAGTATTTATTTCTCGTACTAGAGTCTTCTTGGAGAAGGAATTCCTTCTAAGAGGAGAAAGTGGGAGGAAGATAGAACTCGATGAAGTTCTGAATCCACAAGATACATTAGACAAAGGACGAGATGATGTGCCACTAGAGGTGGTCGTGAACGAAGTGAACCACCTCAAGTATCACATGAATTGCGTAGGTCTGGAAGAATACGTTTGGAGCTCGAAAGCTATGGTTTCCTTGTGACTCAGCACGACGACGTATTGGTCTATTAAGATGATGAACCCAGAGCCTATAGTGAAGCAATATCAGATCCAGATTTCATGAAATGGCTTGAGGCCATGAAATCTAAGATGGACTTCTACGTACCAGAATCAAGTTTGGACTTTGGTGGATCCACCTGAAAGGGTAAACCCCATAAGGTGTAAATGGGTCTTCAAGAAAAAGACTAACATGGATGGTAATGTGCAAACCTATAAAGCACGACTGGTTGCTAAAGGTTTCAGACAGAAACAAGGTATTGACAATAATGAAACATTTTCTCCAGTTGCAATGCTGAAGTCCATCCGGATTATGCTTGCGATTGTTGCATACTATGACTATGAAATTTGGCAGATGGATGTCAAAACTAGTTTCCTGAATGGAAACCTTGTAGAGGATGTCTATATGACACAACTTGATGGTTTCATTCTTGAGGGATAAGCGGATAAGGTATGCAAGCTACATAGATCCATTTATGGACTCAAGCAAGCTTCTAGAAGTTGGAATGTTCGTTTTGATGAAACAGTTAAAGAATTTATATTAATAATAAACGAAGACGAGCCTTATGTATACAAGAAATTCAGTGGGAGCGCAGTTGCATTCCTAGTATTGTATGTTGATGACATACTTCTTATTAGGAATAATATACTGAACTTGCAATCGGTAAAGACTTGGTTATCCAAGTACTTCTCCATGAAAGACCTGGGAGAAACAACCTACATCCTTGGGATTAAGATCTATCGTGATAGATCACATAGGTTGATCGTCCTAAGTCAGAGTACGTATATAGACAAAATACTGAAGAGATTCAGTATGGAAGAATCTAAGAAAGGGTTTCTTCCAATGTCACGTGGTGTATATCTCTCTAAGAATATATGTCCTAGGACACAAGAAGAGAGAGATAAAATAAGTAGGATTCCATATGCTTCCGCCATTGGATCCATCATGTATGATATGTTATGTATTTGAATTGATGTCTCATGTGCATTGAGCATTTATAGCAGATATCAATCGGATTCAGGTGAAAGACAATGGACGGCAGTAAAAAATATCCTTAAGTAATTGAAAAGAACTAAGAATGCATTCTTGGTTTATGGAGGGGAAGGGGAGTTCCCTGTTAGAGAATACAATGATAGTAGTTTCCAGACTGACAAAGATGATTTTCAATCGCAATCCAGATATGTGTTTTGCCTCAGCGATACTGTAGTGAGTTGGTATAGCATTAAGCAAAGCACTGTAGCTGATTATACAATGGAGGCTAAGTATATAGCATTGTCCGATGTGGCTATAGAGGTTGTTTGGATCAAGAAGTTTATTTATGAACTTGAAGTGGTCCGAGAATTGCTTATCCAGTAGAGCTTTACTATGACAACAATGGTTTCATTGCTTAGGCTAAGGAACCACGATCTCACCAAGGATCCAAACATATACTCAGATGATACCATTTAATCAAAGAGATTGTTTAGATGGGTGATGTGCAAATTTGCAAAGTACTTACCGATGACAACATCGCAGATCCACTGATGAAAGCTCTTGCAACAAAAGCATGACAAACACTTATCATCATTTGGTATTAAATACATGAATGATTGGCTATAGTGCAAGTGAGAGATTGTTAGTGTAGGTGCCCTAGAGCCAATTATGTTGTAAATTAACTTTTTGTAAAAACATATTAATATTTATAATAAAGACGTTTTTTCTATATCATACCCAATATATGTATTGTTGTTGTATAAATGATATATGCTCATAGAGTGGTTGAATCATGACAAGGGTATCAAGTGTTTAAAATCTTGATAGTGAGAACCATATGATCACAAATGATGGCCATTCTAAAAGCGTTCGTAGTCCTAGTATTATTCTGAATTGAGGGCATAGATAATACGGTAAGGTTATCATCGTGTTAAACGACCCCATCAAAAGACAGTGATAGATCTCACTTGTCGAGGTTATTTGGTGATAAACTGGTGTAGCACATGGGTGCTTGCTTTATGAGAAAGTCCATTGGACTGACCCACCAAGAGGATTCCATATAGATGGTAACTATAGTGTCTATGGAAAAGTCTTCTAACGAATGGTGCATGTGATCATTTGACTTGAGATCACCAGAGCGTCGTGTGTGATTATTGACATAGTTTGACGCTAGTCTAACGTAACTTATTTTAGGGTTATCAATACGGTAGTGATTGGCTATGTCGAGAAGCACATTATGGCTATGGTGGATCGACATAGGATTTGTCACTCCTGGTTACGAGAGAATTTATTTCGGCGAGTTATTCGACAAATAGCAACGATTACAAAAATTTGTGGCCAAAGTGGAATTGAGTTGTTGCTCAAATCAAATTTTCATTTGGTCGTTGGTCTGATGATTGGATACGTACACAATTGAAACAACATCGTGCATTAGCATGCTGCTGTTGACATAGTCGCGCACTGTAGAGAGTTTGGATTCATCAAGAAAAAAGATGAGCTCTGTTTATACAAGAAGATTAGTGGGAGCACAATAATATTCCTTGTGTTGTATGTCGATGGCATACTGCTGATAGGGAATGATATACCGAACTTGCGATCGGTAAAGACTTGGTTGTCCAAGTGATTTTCCATGAAGAACTCATAAGAGCTTGAAAATACTCGAATATTTAATGCTTCCTTGAGGATATTTGTAGGGAGAATGGGACTTTAATAGCCCATTTTATCAACTTTTGTCATAAATATCTTTTACAGGATCACGGGGGTATTTTTATCTTTTCAGGTTCTGATTGAGGAAATGTGGCATTGATAGAAAATCATATTCGTGATGAAGTGATTACCGTGTAGAAACAAAAGGATCAAGAATCGGAGCTGAATTGAAGAAGTTATGGAATTCTGAAGTTAGAAGACTATGCTCAGTTACGCTCTAGTTTGAGCATGTTCTGGTATTTGGACAAGAACGGGAGCTGCAGTTATCAGATTGATTTAATTCTTGGACTGTTGGAAAGATAATGCACAGATCTACAGGTTCTATGTTCATCATTTTTATTGGATCAAGCACTTTCTCGGTCAAAAGTTGAGACCTTTGAAGAGCTGAGAAGAGGACCAAGGAAACAAGGCAAAAGCACCTATGCCACGGCACAACCTGTCTAGAAGCTACCATGCTGCGGCACTGTGCCGCAGCACAACCTGTCCAAAAGCTACCATTCCGCGGCACAATCACAAATTTCACGTTTTTTATTTTTATTCCGTTTTTACGTTTTTTCTAATAACTCTATTGAGTCCAAGGGCAAAGGGGGAAAAGAAAAGATAGACTTTTTGAAACCCTAGAACGAAAATTAAAAGAAAAAAATGAGAGTTTGAAGAGGAGTGGGTGATTATTGAAGGATCAATAGGGAGCTACACAAGGGGAGATTGGCCAAGAAGAAGAAATTCAGAATGGAGTCTGATCCACCATAATGAAGTTTCCCTTTGATTTGTCTGTTAACATGACACTCTAATTGAGCAATAAAATAAGTTGTTTTTATTTATTCTTGAGTATGAACTGATCTTATTTTCTAGGGCTAAGATGTAGCCCAATTCTTCTGAATATGTGATTGTATGAATGCAGTATTTCCATGGAGAGAAACCTAAGTTTTATTATTGTTAATAACGCTTTTAATTCTAAGGGCCTTGGGATTGAATGAATTAATGAATTATGTCGAGATCGAGAGATGAGACTTAGTTGGTCGTTGGTAATAAAACCATAGGTTGAGCGAATACTAAAGATAGGTTAACACGATCTGTGAGGTTTTGGAAGAATCCAGAGAGCTTAATGATCTTCAATTGTTTAAACTTGATTAGAGATACTTCAGGTTAACATTTAGGGGCTAATTCAATAATTGCTCGAGAGAGAGAGATATTGGACAAACAGAGATTCTGACCTTTAGGTTTAGCTTAATGGGATTTCTGCAGGTCACCAACACATTCGATAGAGGAATTGGTGCGAAGTCTATGTCCTAGGTTGTTTTTTTTTTTGTCTGAAATAATTTCCAAGGTTTATCAACGTGTTTTTATTAATTGAATTTTTTTAGTGTTAATTGGTAATTTAGTTAAAAGAATTCCTCAACCAAAGTCGATTTAGTCGAATAGTGAAGTGATAGTTAAATTAATACTTGATAATATGATTCCCTTGGGTATGACATCTGTTTACTCGGTCTTTATTACTTGCACGATTCCGTACACTTGCGGATTTGACAACAAGTTTTTTGGCTCGCTGCCGGGGAATCTTAATTTATCAATATTAATATGAGCTATTTAATTACTAATTTGATTTGTTTTACTTCAAATTTCAGATTTCTGATTTTGAACTTTTCGTGCTTGAAGGTCCTGGAGAGTTTACGTTCTAAAGGAGTCGAGCTTGGTCCTTACGATTCTGACATCGAGCGAACGATTAGAAAGTTAAGATAAGTAAGGAAACAAGGGAGTACTCAAGAAGTAGTTCCAATAGGAGATCGCACGGTAAATCCTAACCAAACAAGAAACGAGGAAGAGGGTCTTAAGAACAATGGTAATGAAGAGAATGTGGCAAGGACCAATGTTGTTAATCCAAGAGCATTGAAGGATTATTCTAGTCCTACTCTTGAAGGGAGTGTGTCTAGTATAAGGAGGCCGCCGATTCTAGTTAACAATTTTGAAATCAAGCCAGCCACTATCCAAATGATCCAACACTCAATTCAATTTAGAGGGTTGCCAAGTGATGATCCGAACTTGCACATAGCAAGTTTCTTAGAGCTTTGTGATACTTTTAAGCATAATAGGGTCTCAGATGATGCAATCAGGCTAAGCCTTTTTCCTTTCTCATTGAGGGATAAAGCCAAATCTTGGTTAATCTCATTGCCACCTGGAGGGATTACAACATGGAATCAGTTAGTGAGTGCCTTTTTAGCCAAAAAATTTCCACCTGTCAAGTTTGCAAAAATGAGGAGTGACATCACCAACTTCTACTAGCAAGATATGGAGTCACTATATGAAGTGTGGGAGAGGTATAAAGATCTTTTAAGAAAGTGTCCACATCATGGGTTGTCGATTTGGTTACAGGTGCAGACATTCTACAATGGACTGATTCCAAACACACAAGTAATGGTTGACGATGCAAGTGGAGGAGCAATGAACAACAAAACACCTAAAGAAGCATACAACTTGATTGAAGTGATGTCAAGTAATAATTACATGAAGTCTTCAGACAGAAATGTGCCAAGGAGAACAGTTGGAGTGCATGAAGTTGACAGCTACACTGCATTATCCGCTCAGCTTGCTACCATCCAAAAGCAATTGGGAGTTGCTTTAAAGGTAAATGCTATTGAAACATTTTTTTCTTCACTAATTTGTGATTTTTGTACAGAAAATCATGCTTCAGGAGATTGTCAGATGGTGAATTCTTTTGCCCAACCAAAGCAAGCCAACTACGTGAATAATTTTCAACGAAGGCAAGGGAATCCATACTCCAGCACATATACTCCAACATGGCGTAATCATCCAAAGTTCTCATGGGGTAATAATAATGAGCACAAACAGCCACCGAGTTTCCAACAGCAAGAAAAGAGGTCCAATATGGAAAATGTTCTCACCAAATTTATGGAGGAGTCGGGTAAAAGTTTGAAAAGAATGAAATATTACTGCATAATCAATCCGCCTTCATAAGAAATCTTGAGACAGAAATTGGCCAGATTCACAATATTCTGTCGAGAAGAGCTCAAGGTTCATTACCTAGTGATACAGAGAAGAATCCCAAAGAGGGGGTAAATGCCATTAGTTAAGAAGTGGTAAAGAATTAAAAGGACCAGGAAGTGTAGCTAAAGAAGATAAAGAGTCAGAAATTGAGAAACTGGGCAGAAACGACCATGCCGCGGCACAGATACTGAAAATGGCAAAACGGAGGTGAAAGAGAAGACTGATATTCCGTATCCACACTAAGTGCAAAAACAAAAGGTTGACAGACAATTCGGCAATTTTATGGATATGTTATGAAGTCTCCACATTAACATTCCTTTTGTAGACATGTTGGAGCAAATGTCGAAATATGCTAAATTCCTCAAAGAGATTCTAACCAAAAAGAGAAGATTTGAGGAACATGAGACGGTGATGTTGACGGAAGAGTACAGTGCTTTATTGTTGAAAAAGCTACCACAAAAGCTCAGAGATCCAGGGATTTTCACAATTCCCTGTACAATAGGTAGTGTACATTTTGATAAGGTGTTGTCTGATTTAGGCGCTAGTATAAATTTGATGTCATACTCTATTTACAAGAAACTAGGCCTAGGGGAATTCAAACCGACATCTGTCCATCTTCAACTAGCAAATAGGTCTATAAAACATCCTAGAGGGGTTATAGAGGATGTTTTAATTAAAGTAGATAAGTTGTTCCCGGTGGATTTTATTGTTCTTGACATGGAAGAAGATCGGGAAGTGTCATTGATTTTGGGTGGACCTTTTCTAGCTACAGGAAAGACATTGATAGATGTTCATCAAAGGAATCTTACTTTACGGGTTGAGGATGAGCAAATTGAATTTAATGTCTTTGAAGCAATGAAATATCCATTCGAGTGAGATACTTGTTTTGAGATAAGTGTGTTGGATGAACTAGTTGCAAAAGCCATTGAAGAAAATTACCCGAGCTCTGCCTTAGAGAATTGTCTAGTCAATGCAAGGACAGATGAAGAGGAAGTGGACAGAGAAGAGTTGAAATGGTGCTTAAAATTTTGAATGCCTTACCCTCAATTGAAGCACCATGCAAGAAGGAGATCTACAAAGTTAAGGCAGTGGAGAGTCATTCCGCCTCACTGACAAAGGACCCTCCTGCACTCGAACTTAAGCAACTTCCATCTCACTTAAGGTATGCATTTTTAGAAGATTCAAAATTTTATCATGTTATTATTAATGCTTCTTTGAGTGATGCAGAGGAAGAAAAGTTACTGAGGGTGCTACGAAAATACAAGACGGCTATTGGGTGGACTATAGCCGACATCAAAGGAATAAAGCCCATCGTTTTGCATGCACAAGATATTAATGGAAGAGAGCTACAAACCAACAGTGCAGCAGCAAAGACGACTTAATCCAAAATGCAGGAAGTTGTCAAGAAGGAAGTGTTGAAGTTGTTGGATGTGGGGATTATCTAGCCAATCTCAGATAGTTCCTGGGTTAGCCCAACTCAAGTGGTACCAAAGAAGGGAGGAATGACAGTGGTGCAAAACGATAACAATGAACTCATTCCAACAAGAACGATTACGGGGTGGCGTGTGTGCATTGATTATCGGAAGCTAAACTCCGCAACACGCAAGGATCACTTTCCTCTACCCTTCATTGACCAAATGCTGGAAAGATTAGCGGGCCATGTATTTTATTGTTTTCTAGATGGGCATTCGGGATACAACCAGATTGCAATCGCCCTAGAAGATCAAGAAAAAATGACATTCATGTGTCTATATAAGACATTTGCTTATTGGAGGATGTCATTTGAGCTTTGCAATGCACCAGCAACATTTCAACAGTGCATGATGGCTATCTTCTCAGATATGGTGGAGAAATCAATCAAGATCTTCATGGACGATTTTTTTGTGGTAGGTAATTCTTTTGACTCATGCTTATCTAATCTTTCATTGGTTTTGCAGAGATGCGTGGAGACCAACCAAGTGCTAAATTGGGAAAAGTGCCACTTTATGGTGCAAGAGGGGATCGTGCTTGGTCATAAAATCTTTAGCAATGGAATTGAAGTGGATCGTGCAAAGGTGGCGGTCATTGAGAAATTACCACCCCCAAATTCCATGAAAGCCATTAGGAATTTCCTTGGACATGTCGGGTTCTATAGGAGATTTATCAAGGATTTCTCTAAAATCTCTAAACCTCTATGTGATTTGTTGGTTAAAGATGCATGTTTTAATTTCACAAAAGAGTGTTTAGAAGCGTTTGAATGTTTAAAGGCTAAATTGATATCTGCTCCTATCATTGTTGCTCCCGATTGGCATTTTTTTTCTGTGTACTGTTATGGTCTTCTTGGTTAGGATGATTTTGAGCGTTGTTTCTCCTCGGTGTTCAATTCTTGTCCATTTTGTGCTAAGTTGTGGGTTTCATGTTTTGGGTTGATCTCCCTTAGGATCTTGTATGGTTTTTATCTCCCCTAAAATTACCAGTTGCAAAAAAAAAAATATATATCCACATGGGTGATGGGACAATCTTACCACATAGATGCAATGAAACCATTCAATGAAATAGTGCCACGTGTTTTTCTCTTTATTTAATAATTTGAGAATTTTCTTTAAATTTTCTAATTATAACATAAAAATTCTAAACCCCTTAAAACCCAAGTTGGGGCCGTGGTGTCGTGATTGGCGTAGGCCCATAGTTTTATTGGGCCGACTGATAGGTCTACCAAGTGCCAACATATTATTTCCAAGGTGGAACAATTATGTGGCCTACAAATGTCACCCGCAGGTGACTCTATCAGCAACAACAATTTTCTTAGCTAGAAGCCTAGAACGGAAGACCATACACACGGTAACACACCATATGACACAAAATCTCGACGACTCCTTACTCTCAGAGACAAAGGTAATATCTGTTATGTGATCAGTTGTTTTTCCACGTATTCGGATAAAACTCTCTCTGCCACGTCACCCTTTCTTTCTCTTTTCTCCCTCACTCTCCTCTCCAGTTTCCCGCTAACCAAACAGCTACTCCTGCTGATTTTCTCTCTGTTACATGGCCGTTAAGTTACATCAACATTCCTTCGTCTCTTCTAGGTACTCTCTCTTCCTAATTATTTTTTCTTAACTTCGGTTTTTAATTAACCTCTTAGTCTTTGATTTTGAATTAATTAGGGCTGTTATTATTCATCGTTTTATAAATTGCTTTTGAATTACAGTTTTTAATTGAAATTTGAAACGAATTTTATGTTTTGAAGATTTTGAGCTAATAACGATCGACTGTTACTAATAATTTGTAGAGGTAAATGAATAGTTTTGTCTTCTTTTTTCTAATTTTTTTTTTCAAAAACATTGGAACATATTAGTGTGAATTGAGTGTCTCTAGATGATATTTTTTGGTTACAGTACTGAAAACGTTTTCTATGTTTTTATTTTATTTTTTTAATTGTAATGCAGAAAATGTGTTTGAAAAATGGTACCTAACAGCTTCTAGGTACTTTTCTATTTCTTTTCCATGAATTTCTCACTAACCAAACAGGAGTCTGTTTATTATAGAGGCTTTTATTTTAATGTAAACCTTGTGATTCCGGATTGCTTCTCCATTGATAATCTTATATGTTACCTGTAAGCATGTTGTTTCGGTTATAATAGAAACACAAAGGTCTTATTCTTTAGTCCTAGTTTGATGAAAACAAGGTCATGGGAGGGACCTTATGAACATATCCATTGACTAATTGCTTATTTAGTGATAGAATGGATTAGGGAAACCTAATAAAGGGAATAAAGAAAGACATAAGATGGTATGATGCAAGCTTTAAAAGCCCATTGAAGTAGTCTTACAAGACTAGCATTTTTTGCTTAAATCCTACAATTGAGACAACCTTTAATCATAGCTTAATCTTGAAATTTGTATTTGCAGTATGTCAAATCCATGGCTTTCACAAAATTCAATCAGAACACGTATTTCCTGTAGAAGAGGGGCTGGGTTGGATTACCTATTTAGTAATTGTGGCAATGCAAGGAAGAGAAACCTACTGAGACTTGCTATGTTAGAGAAAGGAAATTACAGTCTTAATCACCACTTGGTGGGTTGTAGGAAAAATTTTGCGGACTATTGTAAATCAAGAAGAATAGGACGTTTCTTGCCCCTTGCTTCATCAGATGATGGTGTAACTGTCAATGGCAGCCCCCAAGCAAGTACCAGTACCAATGTTGAGGAAATGAGGGTCAAACTAAATCAATCACTGCAAGGCAAAGATTATTGTGATGGACTTGTTCAATCTTTACATGATGCAGCCAGAGTTTTTGAGCTTGCTATTAAAGAACAGGGCTCACTGTCAAACTTGGCTTGGCTATCAACAGCTTGGCTGGGTGTAGATCGGAATGCATGGATAAAAACACTTTCTTATCAGGTTTTCTACAAACTTTTGAAACGTATTGTTTACAATACATTAGGTTTGGGTGCTTCACAGACAAGCATGAAGCATGCACTGTGTCATATAGTTACTATATATTATCAACTGCTTGTCGGCATACATGATTGCATTTCATCTCCACAACAATGCAGCACATTTTGTTATATGTTTGTCTTAAGAAATCCATATGTTGTAATTGAAAAAGTTTGAGTGTTTGACATCACTTTGTGACTTCCTTCGTAGTTTTTTTTTCTAAAAAAGCATTGCCATTTGGCTGTATTTGTTGATGTGCATTTCTTGTGAGAAGATGCATTCCCATGATTTTCATGTTCTCATTTATAGGCGACAAAACCTTACCTCGCTACCTCATGCCTGTTCTATTATGCCATTGATTTGTATGTGGGTCCTAAATTGTAAGAATCTGTTATTCATACTTCTTCTGTTAATTGTTTAATCCGTTAACGTTTGTCTTTGATGTTTTTGTGTCTTTATGCTAGCATTTGAGACCACAATTTTTTATTTTATTTGATTGTATTAAATAGTGGAAAGTAACAACCACTGTACTATATCTCTTATTGCAATTATGTTCTTGGTTTGATATTTTCTGTATAATATGGTTGATGATCTCATCATCACTATTTTGCTTTGTTTAACTAGGCTACCATTCTTCTAAGATTTGGAAAAAGTGTTATTTGTTTGGTTATATTTGATTTTGCTTTGTAAAAAAAACTTAAAGAAAATCTACATTATTCTTTCATGATTTTCAGTTTGACCAAATAATCCATTAATAGTTTATCCATTGCCCAATGAGTAAAATGTAGGCACTTTTGCTACTAAAACCTTGTTTTAAGTATCATTGTGTTTGCCATAGTAATTTTAGTTACCACCCCCCCAAAAAAAAATGCATCATAGTCGTTGCTTCTCTTTGGTAGACTTTTTTCTTAACACGTTTTCAAGTTGTTTTGAAATTTCTGTCTCATAAATTCTATATGTTTAATTAGGTGCACTGCGATAGAACATTAACACTGTTATTTATTTATCCATTTTGCTTGTTTTTTTCTTCTGCTGCTGGGAATGGATTGTGAACCATTTGTGCTAATTCACAAGCAAAGGTTTTAATCCATTCTTTGCTTTATTTAGCTGCAAACATCATTGAAAATTTATGGAGTTTCATAAATTTTCAGGCTTCTGTATATTCCTTATTGCAAGCTGCAAGTGAGATTTCATCCCGGGGTGATGATAGAGACAGGGATATATATGTTTTCGTCCAAAGAAGGTAGTGAATCAATTATAATTGAGATCATTAGTTTTCATTTCTCATTTGCATTTAACATATCAGCCTCTTGTCAAGTTGAGTCTTTTGTCTGTCCAAAACTTTTACTTTTCTGTCATTTATCAGAAACTCTCCTAACAAGAACTTTTGCTTAGTGGCTCTCAGTGAACTCCCTCCTTTTGATGATACAAGGATATGACATTTGTTTCTCTATTTGAGTACTGATGCTTATTTATATTTTACATTATTATTGCCATTAATTCTTTGTCTTTCAAGGCTCAGTTATTTGGAATTTTGATTACGAAGTTTCAGAATTTTGAAATGAGCATCTCTGACATTCACTTTCTAATTATACTAACCCTGGCAAAAACTTGCACTTTGCTAGTCAGTGGGACTATCAATGATTTTGTGCAGTTATGGGCTGTGTTTGTCCCTTTTGTGCTTTAAAGTAAAATCTGATTGTAATGTTGATTTATATGTGATTCCATTTAATGCCATTTGTAGATTATTTGTAGTGTGAGATCTAATTAGTCCTTTGATCTGATCAATTTGATTTTACCATTGCACTGCTGCAGCTTATTGCGACAATCTGCTCCGCTAGAGAGCTTAATTAGGGATAAACTGTCAGCCAAGCAACCTGAAGCTTATGAATGGTTTTGGTCTGAGCAAATTCCAGTGGTGGTGACATCCTTTGTGAATTATTTTGAAGAGGACCAGCGTTTTGCTGCTGCCACTGCTCTGTGTGTTTCTACTTCCATGTTACTTCTTGTTGAAGTTTATAAATCTATTGATGATTGAAAAGTTCTTGTGGTAATAATGTTATTTTTAAATTTGAATTCAGAACTGGGAAAGGTTTGTCCTTGGGCTCGGGAAATGCCAGCGACATTTCTCTCCTCATGCTTGCATTGACCTGCATTGCTGCAATCACAAAACTTGGTCCGGCCAAAGTTTCTTGCTCTCAGTTCTTTTCCATGATTCCAGATATAACTGGTAGATTGATGGACACGCTAGTTGATATCATTCCCATACATGAAGCTTATTATTCTGTAAAGGATATTGGTCTCCGCAGAGAATTTCTTGTCCATTTTGGTCCTCGGGCTTCAGCATGTAGAGTGAAAAATGATCGGGGTTCAGAAGAGGTGGTCTTTTGGGTTGATCTTGTACAGAAGCAGCTTCAGCGAGCTGTAGATAGGGAGAAAATATGGTCAAGACTGACAACATCCGAAAGCATTGAGGTTAGTAATCAGCTTTTAGGGACAATTTGTGTGTTTGTCAACCCTTCAAATGGTGGCTTAGCGAATGAAAAGTTTGAACCAGGATATGTTGATACTGATATTCTCCTAGGACAACGCAAGTGTTAGACCTCAGTCTCACATCCTTGAAACATAATATATTATAATGAGGAGATTTTATTGATAGTCAAAATAATCGCCAATATATGCTGTTGGTTATCTTGTAGGAATAATGGTTAGGATATGTAAGGAAGAAGAAAAGGGAATAAGAGTAGCAGATAAATTAGGAAGTGTTGTGATCCCATTCGTCTTCTATTTGTTCCATACATTTCGATTTTAATTAAGTTCTTGTGAAAAATGTGCCATAATGCTTAAACTGCAGCATGCTATCTCTGGATGTTCTCACCATTACTTTTCTTCCACCGATTATTTCTCTAGGTTTATCTATTCTGGTAGGCCTGACTAGGAAAAGAGAATCCAAAAGGTTCTACAAGTGTAAAAGGAAACAGTATGTTTCTCCTACATCACTATATTTCGAATCTTCTTACACCACTTGGAAAAGTTAAAATAAAAAATCACTTTT
>WYDK02118157.1:7645346-7656284 GCA_009867345.2 Toxicodendron radicans
TTTCTATCTGTAAATGGATTTGATGTCATAGACGATCCTCTTGAAGGCTTCATTAGGTAACTTTTGGTATATACACAGGTTTCTTTTCTTTCAGATCTATTGTTGTGTTATATGGTTTCTGTTTATACTAGTGTTTGGTTCCTTGATGTAGGTACCTTATTGGAGGCAGTGTGTTATACTATCCGCAACTTTCATCAATTAGTTCTTATCAATTGTATGTGGAGGTCAGCATACATGGTTATTCCCATTACATAAACATTCTTCATGTTGAATTGTTGTGACTCATTATGCTTTTCAATCAACAGGTAGTTTGTGAAGAGCTAGACTGGCTTCCTTTCTATCCTGGTAACACTGGCACCCCAAGACAGTCACATGGCCACAAAAGTAAACAAGAAGGTCCCCCTAATGCTGAAGCTATCCCCCAAGTGTTAGATGTTTGTTCTCACTGGATGCAGAGCTTTATTAAATACAGTAAATGGCTGGAGAACCCTTCCAATGTTAAGGCAGCAAAATTCTTGTCTAGGGGGTAATTGAGCTTATGTTTTAATAATTATAAAACAATGCAGGATCATATATAAATAAAGTAATTTTAAAAATCTTCTGTCTTTAATGTCTAGGCATAACAAGTTGACAGACTGCATGAAACAACTTGGCATGTCAAAGTAAGCTGATGTTTTTTTTTTTTTTTTTGAATAATTCTCTCTCTTCCTCTTTCTCTCATATACACATAGATTCACTATTTCTTTCAGGGATATGATACTGAATCAGTAATACATTATCTGAATGTTTGAACTGGTCAATGAAATATCAGTTACACATCAATATTTTATAACTTGCTAGATACTTGAAGAGCTGTCAGAATGCTTTACTAGTTTGGGGGTGGTTGTATTTAACCACTATGAGAGATGCAATATGCTGAGAGTTAGAGGAGAGTCCTAGGAAGATTCTATTGTAGTTGGGATAAGATTCTAAGAGGCAGTGTTGTTTAATTGATAAACTTCTATTAGAATATCATGAACCAATTTTGTATTGTTGTGATTTCTTCTTCTTTTTTTCAAGAGTTTTTATTATTGTTGTTGATTAATTTGAACTCTCACATATGGAAAATCTTGTAACCCCATTTTTCTCATGTTAAATAAGTGTCACAATTATAGGAACATTATGCTTTTTTAATTGTTAGTGCTTTCAGATAATCCTTACTCAGAAAATGTCATGCAGAAATGAGATGACAGGGAGCACTGAATCTGGAATGCATTCAACAGCTGAGAAAGATTCATATTCTTTTGATAAGGTTGATCTTTTCCCTTAAAATATATTCATTTAAAAATCTACTATATTTTATTAGGATTATGTTAAATTGAAATTCAGAATTTTGTTATGTCTCTTCTGGCTAAAATTTTGCAAGGGATTTCAAAATGCCAATACTAGCATTCTAGCTGATCAATTAGTCATCAACTGTGCATTATAACCTACTCTCTAAAATAATTCTTGAAACAAAGCTTAACAGCTGTGAAGTAGCATAGTTGTTTAATAAGATGATGTGTTTCTTAGGCTGCTATATTTGTGGAAGATTTTTCCATTACATTGTAATGGCTAACTTAGCTAAGTTGTTGAAATTGTAGTTGGAACTTTGGTGTGCTTTTAGGTTTTTATATTGCTTCAATAAATTGATCTGCTGAAATTGTGGAGACTTTATGTTAGGAGTAGTAATAATCATAAGCACTTCTGGTAGTAGATAATAATAAGACTTTTTTTTTTTTTTTTTTTTTTGGGTTAAGAATATGCTGATTATGTTTTAGTGTATCGGAAAAAACAACTGGAAAGGCACTACCTCATGTAAATGGGTAGAAGTTAATTGTTGGTTTCTGTGTTGAAGGACATAAAGGATGTACGTATATACAATAAAATCCTTCACAAGCTGAGCATCATTGCTTTAGCATTTATGCTTGTGGTGTCTTATTTCCGTCTTATTTTATACATTTTTCCATGTGCTGTTGCATATTTTTGGAACCATTTGATGCTATTTTCTCTAAAATATGTAAACTAAGGGTTCACTAGGTTTTGTGACTTGGCATTGATTAATTTTCATCAGGAAACAAAATCTTGTTCAAACACTCAGAAATTAAAAGGTACTGATCAGAAAGTACACTACATGAACTGCTGTGTTGGTCTACTACACTGCATGATTTTTGGATTTGATATTAAAATTAAGTACCAGTTAAAGAACTCCTATCAGTTGTATTTATTTACATATATTTGGAAGAATGACTATTAAACCTGAATTCATCAGTTTCAAGATTTAAGATGTCTCAAATTTTGCTTACTGCAATATGTTATGTCTCGGTGGCCTTTCAGTATTGGTGTTTAACCTGCATATATGGGTTTATCAATCCTATACACTAGTCCCTCTGCTATGCCCTTTTATTCTGATTATGCAGTGTCATTTACATTCAATGTTAGGCACTGGAGAGTGTTGAAGAAGCTTTGATAAGACTCGAAAAACTGCTTCAAGAATTGCATTTGGCAAGTTCTACATCTGGAAAAGAGCAATTGAAAGCTGCTTGTTCTGACCTTGAGAAAATAAGAAAACTTAAGAAAGAGACTGAGTTCCTAGAGGCATCATTTAGAGCGAAAGCAGCTTCTCTCAAGCAGGTATTAATCACTTTGTTTTGTTTTACAATCATGCACCCAAAAACATTCTTTATTTGCTTATTTTTCCAGTTGAGACATTCATTTTCTCTTAAAAGTCAATAGTAGTTGTACTTTAAGATAACGGCATTTGATAATCTGTCTATTACATTTATTGCTATCAGTAACATATTTCAATGAATAAATTGTTAGTCATATACCTGAAGACCAGGAACCCACTAGGTCCAATACATTCTCTTTAGAAACTTGATGTTGCTATTACTAGTCCGGTTGCTCATGTGACTTTTCCTACACTACTTCAAAGTGTGATGCTAAAAACAATTGTCCTTATATTCAATATTTTATTACTTCATCCTAATAATTAAGAAAAAAGAAAATAGTGTTTCACAAATTTTCCATCCACGGGACTCATTTATGTACATTCAGTATCTTGTTTGAAATATAAAAATATTTCTCTTTGCCATTGTTACACTGGTCATCCAGGGAGATGATGCCAGTGATTCCCAGTCTTCTACTAGCAAACAGCAAATATACTTGAGGGGCAAAAAGAGAAGAAGTACTAACATAATGCAAGATAGGGCCAAGAGGTATGAAGTTTCTGCAGTTGCCAACATGCTTAAACCTGCCTGTTTAGGGCCTTGTTTTTATGCCACACTGAAGTGCTAATTCTTCTACTTGATTTTTTTCTTCTCAGTAAATCTCGTGGATTATTGAGCTTCTTTATGCGTCCACCCACCAGGAAGCCTGAGTCTGAGCTATCCGTTGTTGATGAATATGTATGCTCGGTCTCCTTAACAAGTCATTTAGCATTGTTGTCTTTGCCGTAATTATTTCAGTATCATATTGTATACTTCTTTAATTATTTTTAGAAGTCTGTTGCCAATTGGATTAGTTGAAATCTAGAAATTCTTGTGTCAGAGCGTCCTGGTTGCTGCCTGCATCAATATCTAGATCTATTACGAAAATTAATGCCATTGATCTCTTGGTCTGATCTGTATTGTTGTGGATTACAATCTAGTCATTTTTGACATTAGATTATCTGTCTGAATTCCATTCACGATAATGTTTCCTTGTGTATGCTTCTTATTTCTTGAGACTTTGAACTGGTATATGTATAAACTTGGCTTGATTGCCTCTTGTTAGTACAAGCTAGTAAAGCCACAACATAACCTTTTACTGGAGTTTTCAATGTTTTATCAATTAATAGATGAAACTTCCCTAGAATATTGATGAAGCTTTCCTATATTGTCATTGTCCATCGAATTCTTAATATCAACTATCTGCGCAAGTATCAGAAGTGATTATTAATGACTTGTGATTTATCTTAACATTTTTCTTTCAGCCTTTTGAGGTTACTTGCCAAATGTTCAGTTCTGCTTTTATAAATAGGAATTGTACTATATATTTGTTTCCATATACCTATAATCTCGAAACTTTGTTTAATTTTATTTGGTTTATGAACATGGGTTTATGAAATTCAAATATCATTTTTCTGTTAATAGTTAGTGAGCTTTGTTAAAATGAAAATAGCTGGACTGGTTGGTCTGTGCAGGGAAATGAATATATTGAGCTGACAACTTCAAACATAGGTGTTCCAAACTCAGAGTCCAATGAAATTCGCCGCTTTGAACTTCTAAGAAATGAGCTAATAGAACTTGAGAAAAGAGTTCAAAGAAGTGCTGATCAGTCAGAAAATGAGGAGGTATATCCCATAATTTTGAGAACCAAGTTTTTTCATACAATGTTTTAGTTTTAGTTATATGATTAGAGATGTCAGTTTGAATACCATACTTTATGAGGAAAGGCAAGAAGCTTATTCTGTGTAATATTACAATGCGTCATATTCATTTTATTTTTTTAATTTTCAATATTCTGATATTTTTGTATGCATTTCCTTTAATAATAGTCCTTTCATGAACTTTAAAGAGAATTGGCCTAATGGAATATATGTATCCCTTCTGGTGTCTCTTCTATTTGGATTGAATATTCCTATATGCCAATTAGTTTTGTAGGTTGATTTACAAATTTGACCCCGATAAACAATAAGTTTCAGTTCACATATTAATCCTAGAACCCTACACCATATGTCATACCTCTTGGGATATTCTACTGATTAATGTATTTGACATTATATGAATTTCATTTCTGATTTCCCCCATTCTGTCTTTCTCAGATAAACAATTTTTTTTCTTGACACCTTGGTCTCCCCTAATTTTCTGTAGCATTCACTGAGGATTTTGTGAGTTACGAGATTGATAGTCTGACTTGCTTTATTTAGTAAGTATAACACTACGTGCTCTGATCTTCACCAAGACTGGTTGGGAAATATATGATCACTAGCAAATTCCTAAGTCTGAAGCATGTGCAGGATCTGGTGATGTGTATGGACATAAACTTTGAGATATCTATACCAAATTGTTGATGTTTTTTTTAGTAAATCATTGTTGTCTTGACTCCTAGGTAATGCCCTCTTGATTTTGCCTTGGGGACTGCTATAACCAAAAGAGGGCATATCATTCAAGTATAAATTCTGTTGCTTTATTTAAAAAAAGTCTGTTAGTGGGAAGGGGGAGAGGAATGTCAAATGTGTATGTACTTTTGACCTGATATTTTTATGATGTTGGCAACACATTCTAACTGGCTAATTATAATTTTTCCTTTTGCAGGATGTCAAGGTTATGAATGATGGTGCTAACCACACTGATGAAGCTAGAGACACTCAATTGGTCCAGGTTCAGAAGAATGAAAATATCATCGAAAAATCAATTGACAAACTGAAAGAAACTAGCACGGTATGAATATCTTACGAATTTCCACCTATCAAAAGATGATTATTGTTTGATAGTGTTATTTTCTAGATTTAGCTTTAGCTTTAATCCAAACAAAAGAAATTTGATTTGGTTCTAAATATTAAAGCTGAAATAGATGATTGTGCTAACTGCATTGGGGAAGTGGAGTATGAAAAGAAAAGGTGGAAACTCTTAAAACCATTTGTTAACACCCCATTATATTCATACCCATTAATGCATCCATGATTGTGAATGTTGTGTTTGTTCTCAACTTTTAGGAATCCCTGAGATGAGTGTTTGCTTTTATTAAGCTCTATTCCTTTGTTGAGGTGATTATTGAGAATTGAGCCTTAACCTGTCCACATATGGGCGCTTTCTTTGATGTTTGGTGATGATTATTCTTGAAGTTGATCTCTGAATTTAGAGTTTTCTGTCTCGTACCTTGATCGTGAATTAATGAGCAGGATGTCTGGCAAGGAACTCAGCTTCTGGCTATTGATGTTGCTGCTGCCATGGGGTTGCTTAGGAGGGCACTGGTTGGGGATGAATTAACAGAGAAAGAAAAGCAAGCTCTCCGGCGAACTCTCACTGACTTAGCATCTGTAGTACCTATTGGTGTTTTAATGCTTCTGCCGGTAAAATTCCTATTCTCATTATTGATCTTCTGCTTATAATCATTCTTCCTCAAATTCTCTTTAGTTGCTGTGTCATGATTCGTTATTCTAAATCTTCATCCTGATTATGTGAGTTTACTTTTCTGTTCATATTGAAGCAAAAGGACCATCATTGATCCATTAATTTGAGTACAATTTATGTGTTAAATAACTTTTCTATTAGCAATCTGCTTGGGTTCTCGGATGAAGTGCTTAAATCTTAATAATTTGGGAAGTTGAACTGTCTAATGAAACTTTTGAACATCTCCTGAAAGGCAGATTTAGACAAGTTTCATTGTGGTGGGTCTTTAGGTGCTCGATGATTGTACTTATTTGGAATTAGCTTATTTAAATGCCATGCACCACATCCTGCCCTTTTGGTCTGTTAACTTTTGGCACATGGCCCTGTTGTACAGTTCCTTAATAGATGGGCACATTAGTTTATTACTGCCAAAGAAGCGGTAAAATAGTAGACAATAATGATTTTATGTACAGAAGTTCTAATTTAGTCTTGTGCCAATCCATGCATAAAATATTTGATAAGGAAGACATTAATTTTACTTTACAGTCTCTTCACCATTGATCATTATGACATAATCTGAAGGATACCCCTTTTGTACCACAGGTTACTGCAGTTGGTCACGCAGCCATGTTGGCTGCTATTCAAAGATATGTGCCAGCTTTGGTATGTGTTTTCGCCCTAGCAGCTCTTTTTTTGAAATTCTTCTTCAGACTTCAAATCCACACATATCACAAAGCCATTTGTGTTGTTCAAACAGATACCTTCCACGTATGGACCAGAAAGGTTGGATCTCTTGAGGCAGCTTGAGAAAGTTAAGGAAATGGAAAACAGTGAAGTGGACCCCGATGAAAGTGTGGGTGAACCGTGAATGAGTATGAGTAGCACTGGCACAGTTTGTTAAGTACATCCCTAAAATTGAATCAAACTCTCAATACGAGGTAATTTTTCTGGCCAGGTAAAATCACTTTGTTTTGAATTCCACAGATAATAGGTAAGCATAGAGAAGCTCATTCCATGTGTCTGGCACTCCAGGTAGGCACCAATGGCTGCAGTCTTGGGGAGCATTAGCAGGAGTGCCTGGCTCACGATGGATCGAGGGGTGGCCGTCACTTCTGAACTCTGTCAGATATGTAATGTTTAAGAACTGAACCTTCCTGTTTTCATTTCTCATCTGCTTGATTACATCTGAAATGAAATGATTATTGAGGGGCTCAGCTCCGAGCCTTGTGTAGATTGTTTCCGGTTCTCTCTCTCTATCACAGAAACCGCCTTTATTCCATGTGCCATTCCTGCAAAGTTCAAATGTAAAGCTGATTCTGGCTGTTCTTGCTGGCAAAGGTTTACTGCTGACTCTAAAATATAACTATTCTTTTTACCCTCTTTGATTGAATGTACATAAAGAGGTTAAAACTTATTTTTGATATCTACTAGAACAATTTATTTTTATGTTCAGTATTCTAACTAAAATGCACAGATGTTTAATGCTTGCCTGTAATGTACCGGAGAGTAACTTCGAAAGATAGTGTGACTTCTTTCCGGATCTAGGTTCTTTATTATCCACGACTTTAGTGTTTGCAGAGACCTTCGAAATGCTTCCATCACATCCATGGTTGTATTTATTTTCCCTCCTTCCTGAAAATAGATGCCCCTAAAGACACAACATGCCATTAATTTCCTGTAAGAGAGTTGAAAGCTAGAAAAATTGTGAGGGAAGTAATATTTCATACATCTTTGAAGTTTTATAAGGGAAGTAATAGTTCATACATCTTTGAAGTTTTGTCTTCATTCCACCAATGCCCATCGTTGAAGATTAGGATATCTGCTCCAATCCATTTCTTGGAAAACCAGTGTAACTCATCGACCCTAATGGTCCTTCGAACTTCCTGTGATGAGTTCTTTGGTGGGCGACCGATGACGACTAGGAAAGGTACTCTGTAATATTCGACTGTCATGTTATATTCATGAAACCGCATAGAGAGAAAGCCCTTGTGTTTAGTTATGGGATTTCCATTTTCTTCATATATTGTAGACTTATTGGGAACAGCTTGTGCAAGCATGCAAATGAAGGACTCCCATTGGTTTCTCCCAATCGAATCACCAGCAAACACGATACGACCATTCTTGCTTCGTTCCAAAATGTCACTAGCATTGAATCTGGTATTTGCAGGAACAAAGCAAATACAATAATAAGAGATGATCAAAAGAGAGGAAGTTGAATTGCATTAAGTTTCTTACTCTAGTTGTTAAATATGCTTATATGGTTATTTTGCGGTACCAACTTCGGTTTAGTCCCAATTCAATATAAAAGTTTAAAAGTGCAGAATTATGTTTTGTTAAACTTAAAATCCTCAAGGCCCTTAATTCTCTATAAATAATTGTATATACAATATTATATGAATTAGAACTATACAATATGATTATACAAAATCCAATGTACCATTTTGTATTATATTGATGGGTTGTCTGAATATGTGTCCATAAGATACACGGTAAATGATTAGAATGATAAAATATTTAGTATATCAATATATTCAAAATTATGTATTTTTTTTTTTTGGGGTCTTTCTTTACATAAAATATATTGAAATAAGTAAATGTTATGTCTGCTAGTGATCTTAATACGTATACAGAGCATACGATAAAACAACCTCATTGATTAGTACTATAAAACATTATAATTATACGTAATATGACTTACCAAAATAGGGAAGTAATGGTGATTTAGACGACATGAGATAAATGAATAAAGAATTAAGTTGTTTATTTTCATGTATGGAGAAACATATACGTATATGGACTTTGATAACCAGACTGATAGACATATCTCAGCAGCCTGGCAACAACTCGTGAATCTCATTGGCTTCAAATTAAATGTGGACTTGACAATATTGATCAACCGGCATACCCCTCTATGAAAATACCAACTAAATATGTTGACATTTAATAAAAATTATTGATCTACTACTTCTTTAAAAGAGGTGGGGCTTCTAAATGTCTCTATCCAACCCCATGACAAAAACTTGAAACACAAGGACTGAAATGGACGTGCTAGTCACGTGCATGCATACCATAACCATGCATCAAATACCTTGGCAGATCACAGCCGTGTGGTTGCCATCGCCATTTGAGATATTCTCCATCTTCCCGGCCATTCCGACGGCATCGAAAACCAGGATCAAGAAACAGGCAGTTTTCGTCGTACGATTGAAGAGGATAAGACTCATAACGAACCCATTTGCCATAAGAGTAATCACAAACTCCTACCGATGATTTTATATTGTTTGGTAAAATTTGAGACAAGAAACCCAAACGAAAAAGAGACTCAGGCTCGATTTCGAAAGAGCTTAAAATAATAAAAATAACGGCAGAGGAAATTAAGAGTAAAAAAAGGGCTAGTGTATATTTGAATTTGGCCTTAAGTATGAAAGAAAAAGAGTGAAAGTTCCTCTCAAATATGGATTGATTCGAGTTAGAGGGAGGAAGATCCATAAGAAGAGGATGAATATGAATTTGAATAAGAATAAGAATAAGAGAGAGGGATCGCTGGAGAAGATTTATGGCTATGGATTTGCCTTCTAAAAATAGGGATTGACTTTCAAATTATGGTAAATTAATTAGCTAGCAAATCTAAATCATAATCAAAAGAGGAGAAGAATAATTAATTAATGTTATTGCCTATCACGTTTAAGAAACTACGTGCATGGCATGTTTGGAATGTCTATCTATTGCTATAATTATAATCGTTTAAGAAACAATTTTCACTTGTTTCATGCTTAATTAATTTATTTTGCCTTTTCTTTTGGTTTTTCCAACTGTTTAAAGTACAACTTTAAAAAAAAAAAAATAATCAACAACCATTAATTATGATTATAAGTGTATAAGATGAATATAATCAAATCTTGTTGAATTAATCTAAGATTTATTATTATTATTATTATTGTATTTGATAAAATCAAGAGTTGACTAATGGTTTATTTGAGGGAAAAAATTGATTTAACATGAAAAACACATTTGATTCATGATTGGCAATTGCATAGAGCTAATTGACTTGTTTAAACTTTCTGATGTAGGAAAAATATCAGGAATTTAAGTAGTTTTCTTTCTATTTTAATTAGGAGAAGTTTTAATTTAGTTAATTCTACTTTTTTATTTTATAATTCCTTATTCTAATAGTGTTAGGATTTTCTTATTTCTTGTTTTAGTAGTATTAGGATTAATTTAGTATAAATAGACTTATTACCGTACAAACAATAATCAATGGATTTATAATAAAATTTCTCAAATGGTTTCTTCTCGTTTTGTCGTGGATTCGACATCTTCCCATGGATTCGAGAGTCATTTCGCTACGCCACTTTTGTATTAAAGACTACAATTTTTTTTAATATTATATTGTTTTAAAATCTAATATTATTTTTATTTAAATAACTTTCCTATATATGGTTGAAAATTAATTAAATTGAAGTATTTTGAAGTTATTACCAAGCTGTTGTCTTAACATTTCCTAAAGTAAATAACATTTCTTTCCAAAATCCTCTCTGGTATCTTCTAACACACATTAAAACCAGTGGTTATGCCCGTGTTTATACAATTTTAAATATTTTATTATTGTTTTTTTTTTTTTTGGGATATTGAACATGGGAATTTGAAGATATTTATTTAATATATAATTTAAAAAATAATATTTGAGTTATAGGTTTATTATGTTACGTAAGTTTTTATTAACTATGTTGTAAAAACTTTGAATTCTCATTAACATCGAATTAGTTATTAATATTATAATTGAGGATGTCATTATTTATGTATATTTAATTTTTAGATTTTTTAA
>WYDK02118157.1:7656384-7691179 GCA_009867345.2 Toxicodendron radicans
AAAAAGGGTATTACATTATTTTTATCAAATAATAAATTATATTAAATAGGGGTAATATTGTAATATACTTGGTCAAAGTAGCTTATAAGCATAATGCTTATAAGCTAGAAACATAAAGTACCTTCCCCCCAACTTATTTTTTTTAGTTTATAAATCCAACTTATAAGCTCAAAATTTTTATAAACAAACGGGTCAGACAAATGTTTCTACTTATAAGCTGGTTTGACTAACTTATAAGCTTAGACAAACACCTCCTTAAGTATGACTAATTTTGAGCTACCTTATTAATAAGCTTTATTGAGTTTGTGATGAAACCAAGCTCTAACTTCTAAGAGCTTGTTGTAAGCCATGCTCCCAAACCTAATCTAGATATTCTTTACTTTCCAAGTCTTGATTGATCAATTTCTGCAGTACTGCCTTACTTTTCATCACAATTTAATCTAATGTCATGTTTTTAAGGAATTGATTATCCAAAAGCTGTGGGGTTTATTTGTTTTAAAGCTCAAACCTACTACTACATCAAACACTAATATCCTTAGGTAGTTCAATATTTAATTAATTAATCATAAATCCTCCAACCAAAATTGAATTTCATTTTGCTTATTAAATTACATTATATAAAGGGTAGTAAAAATGTTGAATGAAGTTAAAGGCGATTTGGTTCAACCACTTTGTTCTAGCTCTTGTCTAAATCAATTAAAAACATTATTAGTGGTCCAAACTTGTATTAATTAATGGTTAGTTTTTATTGTTCAACATTTACGTACTTCTAATAAACAATCACATGTATGTAGGGCTATTTCATTAATTAATATTTAATTATTTGAAAAAAGGACCATCTATTATTATGATAATGAGTTAATGAAGATTGATTGAAATTATATATATATATATATCTAAATTTAAATTAGACTATGACATGTGTCCCTTATGGGCTATTTAATATTTAACCATTTTTCTTGGAATAAATTTTGGGACCTCCTTCGGGGTTTAACAAAATTACAAATAGATTTAGTTTTAGAGTTCATCAAAAGTTTTCTTTAAGCTTAAGAAGCTTTACCTAGTTAAAAAATTAATTAATTCTTGTTGTATTAATTAATTCTTAAATGGAAATTGTAAGGTGGGTTCGATTTATTAATCCTTATTTTTCAAATTAAAAATAAAAAAAATATTCAATAAATTAACCAATGATAGTTGAAAGAAAAAATAATAAACTCCTCAAATATAATAATAATAATAATAATTTAGTATTTTTATGTTTTGCATTAAGTAAATTGTTGTTAGCAATATAAAAAATTGCTATCCCAAGATCATATAAGTATATACATTTTATTGCAATCACATCAAATAATAAACTGAAATTAAGAGTCACAACATAAGGATCTCCTTGCCAACGCAACTTTGAAGCACATACACAAGCACAGATTGACATTGATAGAATTCTAGAGCATTGAGAGATATATATTTTTTTTTCCTGAAGTGTGTGTTATGTTGTGTTTGAGGGAGCATAAGAAAACTTATATACAACAGTTGACTTTGGCAACTGTTGCGATTAGAAATTTGAAACATGATTCGGGTGGATCTCATCATGGGTGTCCCACCCGTATCTAATATCTCTCACTCACACATGATGAAACTATCTCTTTGTGCTTCTACAAGATTTATACTTTAGTAAATATGTCATGTAACCATGCATATAGAGAGCATATTAGTTATATATTTATAAGGAATATATAACTTCTCAAATAATGAAACTTAGGTTGTATGTTGTATGCAATACTCTAGATTATTTATCGCATCTTTCTCTAACGATCTCATTTATAATAAAAAAAAATATGTTGTATTCATAATTATGTTTTGTCTTTTAAAAAAAAAGCATAATTGGTCGACCTATGAATACATATGATTATAGTGTGATAATCCAAAAAATCGTAATCTTCCTATTTTCTCGATTTTTGCAAACTTTCATTCAATTTTTTTTTCTATAAATGTCCAAGCGGATTAAATTTATTTTAATCTTTTGGCAACACTCTAAGATAATAATCATTAAACAAAGTTTTCAAGAAACGGGATAGAATAATAAGGGTACTCTATGAGATTTTATTCTTATAATCTCAGGGTCTCTAACAATATTAAAGTTGAGATATTTACTTTCATTTCCCTCGTGGTCAACATTTTTGCACATGTAGTATGAATCATATGCTACGACATTTTTTCTTTTCCCATGGAGTGCATGTATTTTATTTCTTATAAATGTCGTACAAATTTTAGTTTAGACATACCTAATGTCTAACTTGCCTTACATATTTTTAATTCATCGGAACTCTAATCTAACAATTAGACAGCTAAAGTAATAAATTTGATAATTTACCACTTATGGTCATACTTCATTATGACATTATTTTTATCCTATTTTAGGAGTCGTTAAATATTTTAAGTTTGGCTCTCTATTATCACCTAGATAATAAGCTTAAAATCGTCTCATCTTCATTCTCATAAAGTAATAGAGGTGATTGCCTATGTGAGAAGGTCAATCTTATAACTGTGCGACATGTTTTTCAAAAAAATTGTATATTCATTTATATACTCCATTATGTATGTTCCATAATAAACAAAATTGAGCATTGACAATATTAATAATTAAATCATTACGAGAAAATGTGAACAATGTTGGGAAATCTCAATATATGAGTACATTCAACATCTACATATGCCTAGTGATCTAACATGTCGGTTAAAAGTATCTCCTGGTATAGGCTTTGTAAATAGATTTGCAATCATGTCATGCGTAGATATATATTTCATGTTCACTTCTTTTTGTGCCACCAAATCTGGCACAAAATTATATTTGATATCTATGTATTTTGTTTTACCATGAAATTTGGGATCCTTAGTGTATGCTATTGATGTTTGACTATCACAGTGTACTCTCATTGGTTCAATAGCAACATTAATTATTCCTAAATAATTCATGAACCGTCTCAACCAAACGACTTTTTGTACTGCAGCTAAACATGCTACAAACGACTTATTGAATTGTTATCTACATATATCCTCTTTTTTTCCGTGGTATTCATTGAAACTCCACGAAAGCACTCTTGTCTCTTGCTATGTAGTATGTGGCTGTTGAATCTACATCCACAAAGGATGAGATTCAGTTAGAAAAATAGAACTAGAAACATTTATAGAACTTACTTGTGCAAACAAGTAATTTACCTTTTGGGCTTGCTACAATCTAGAGCAAAATGTCTATTTTTTCCACCATTATAGCCTTTCACTTTTGCCATATTTTTCTTTTTAGCATGATGTTTTCCTTTTCCATGTTTATAAAACCTCGTTTTCCTTCTTTGAGTTTGATCTTTGTTGCCCCTTCTTTGGGGTCTACTTTTAAATTTACGCTTAAATCTCTTCCCACCATGTGAACTGGAGTCAGTCATGTACACATCAGTATTTATCTTACTATCATTAAGGAGATATTCTTCTAGTTCTAAATGTCGTGTGACATTTTCTAAAGTTTTTATGCCCTCATTGTCGATAAGGTGTATCTTTATGTGTTCCCAATTTTAAGGCAATGATCTTATGACAGCTTAAACTTGTTCATCGGTTAGGACATGACCTGCATCTCACAACTCACTAATCATACTTGACAATTGCCTTAAGTGTACTCTCATAGTATGTTTAGACTTTTTTTTATATGTGTCAAATTTGATTGAAAGTGACCAGAGTTTGGTAATGGACGTACCCCTAAACTTTGCAGCAAGGGCAAACCACATGTACTTTGCTAATTCATACTCCCGATACTTTTTCATGAGATCATTGGTCATGTTACTCAACAAAGTGATACGAGCAGTGGAATTCTTTTTCTTCCAGATGTCATAAGTCGCACGGTCTCTTCTATCTTGAGTCATGGCTCCTTCTTCAGGCTCTTCCATGATTGTGGTAAGAGTCTCAAGAACCTCTTGTTCTTCCAAAACATATTGGATTTTCATGCTCCATATCTCATAATTTTTGCCATTAAATATTTCACCTTTGTTAAGTTCGGCTACAATATTCTTAGATGCAAATGTCATTTCTAAAAATATATACATAGGATAAAACACATTATTCAATGCTCGGAACATACACCTATTTTATTAATTAATTATATCAATAATAATTGTATATTAGATTTAGAATCAAAAGTTAACTATGTCAACAATAATCATCATCCAAAATTCTAAACTCCAACTATCATAGATAAATTAATTAATTGCAATTGCAAACCAATATATAAATAAAAGAATGTAAACACAATCCAATACATAAATACATACAATATATATATACATGAAACAAACAAGTTACAAATAAGATTAATTGTAGTGTCACATTCCATAAACTGGGAAGGATCTAATGAGCCTTATTCTAAGATCATTATCTAATTTTTAAACTACTTTCGACAAGAGAACTCCTATTTTCTTGTGATGTCCTTTAAGAGTTGAAACTCTAATAGATGCACCAATTGTCTTCCTGACACCCTAATCTATGCACTTCTTGATAAATTTATTGACTACATGTCTATAACATTTATGAACTTCATTAGGGCTTTGATCTTCCAGCTTTGGGAAAAGCTGATCAAGGAAACAAACGAGACTAGGGTAATTAAGGGTCTCTCTAAGGACTTTATACTTCATCACATCACATATTAATCCTCCTTGCCAGACAATATCCTGTATTTTTTCATTCACGTAAATGAAATTATTTACTAATTGTATTAATTCATCCTTTGTATCTTTTAAAATTAATTTGTGAGTTTGTAGGGTACTGATCATGTTCTTTATCCTTTCTTTCTGAGCTCTTGTTCTAGCATTTCCCGCACATCTATAGCGAATCATTTTTCTGCATCAAATACAAAAAATATTTATTTATCAAATAAATAGTTACAATTATTATTTATTTGTAACAAATACAAATGCAACTACTCATTTATTTGATAAATAAAATTATTATTCGCTTAACAACCATAGAAGAGTTATTATGTCTTACACATTTATCATTTTTCTTTCTTAAACGAATTTTATACACTTAGAATTTATTATACACCCTTCACTTGTCGAAAAACGTCTTAAAAAATAACTTCACTCTCTTCCACACAATAAAAAACGCACGATCTACAATCATCCATGCACCAGAAACGACCTCCATAAGCCAACAGCTCATCCACACGCGCCGATCAACAAAATTTCGTTGACCGAGTCAGTTTGATTTTTCGGGCTGAATTTACCAGGTTGGGTTGACCCTGTTTAACTTTGTCCATTTGTATTGACCGGGTTGTTTGACTCGGTTTGACCTTTTATCCGGTCGGCTTGACTCTGTCTGCAATGGATATGGGCTGGTTCGATTTGCTAATTGGGCCTACCTTTTATTGGGCTTGGGTTGGGCTATTTTTAAAATTGGGTTAATAGTGGGTTGGGTTAATGTATAATGGGCTTTTAAAATTTGGGTTGGGTCAAAACATAAATGACATGTCGTTTTCTTCCTTAAGTCATCTTCAACCTCCAGTTGGATCCGCAATCGGATACTTGACCTAAAAAACGAGCAATTTCTTACCCAAATATTCAAAATAACATATCTCAGCCATTTTAACTCCGTTTTTTGCGTAATATATGCCGATAGAAAACTCTTTCAACAAGAATTCTAACAATACCAAAAGTGAAAACAAATATGCTTTACACTAAAAGTTATAGCTTATTTACTATCACGAGTTTTCTTAAAAAAAAAAAAAAAACATAATTTTCATGTGATATATATCAAATTTGCATTCATAAAAAAACAATCTCCTTCAATCAATTAGGCAAACATACCAGCCCTACCCAAATGGTTGGATTTTCAACAACATTAAACATTAAACTTAACTTTCCTATTAAAAAAAAAAAAAATCTCAAATATAGAATGTTTATTATAAGCAATTAACATGGCTTTGATGCCATTGTTAGCAATATCAAAAATTGCTATCCCAAGATCATATAATTAAGTATATGCATGTTATTTCAATCACATCAAATAATGAACTGCAATTAAATACATCATTGTCAACGCAATTTTGAAGCACATACACAAGCACATATCCACACTGATAGAATTCCAAAGCAGAGAGAGATATTTTTTATTTTTTTGGCGTGTGTTATGTTGTGTTTGAGAAAGCATAAGAAAACAGGCAACTGTTGCGGTTTGAATGTGGTACAATTTGAAACATGATTTGGGTGGGTCCTATCATGAGTGTCCCACTTGTATCTAATAATTGCATTATAAAATATCGTATTGTATTACATAATGATATATGACGTGTTATATGATGTTTGGTAGAACATTAGTTTGTATTACTTTTTTATATTATGTTATGTTTGATGTATAAATTACATTGCATAAAATTATGTTTGTTCTTTAGCAATTCATTTTATTAAAAACTAATATATATATTGAATTATTTATCGATTATTATTTAACTAATAATTAAAAAAATCAAAACTTGAATTAGCTGAAGATCAATGGAAGTTAATGTTGATCAACGACATTGTTTGATCGTAAATCAACACTAGTCAACAACACTGACCACGGTTGACCGGCGTGATCACTGTTGACTGCTCATTACATATTTGAATTTATAAATATTAAAATTAATAAGAAATGTTTATTATAACTCTAAAATTAATGCTTACTTAAATTGGATAATTATATACAATGGTTTTAGTATGTATTATTTAACGTAATAGTTTTAGTATGTATTATATAATGTAGAAGAAAATGTATTAGTTTAAACTTAAAATTAACCGTTTTATTACCAAACATTATATTACACTATGTATAGAAGTAGTATACAATGTTGAGCATCAAACATAGAGCACTCTACTTTTTTACAAACTAACAGATGATAGGGAGAGGGAAAATTATTTAAAAAAGAAAAGGAGAGTAGAAGATATTAGGCGTCAAATACAAAGCCAAAATAAAGCAAAAGTAAGAGAAGGAAATCATGCTTGAGTAAACAAAGTAATTTGTGGAGAGCCAATTTGTCCGTAGCAGAATTACCTTCTCTGAAACTGTGCGTAAATTTCAAATGCATGTGGTTCCTATATATGTCTATGATTATTAGCATTTGTATATAGTTACACCACTACTTAACTCTGAGATTCCAAGGAGGCTTGCGATTAGGATTATTAAAAACATTAAACTGACATTAAGGAATCATTTTCTAGCAATTTCAACAACCAAAAGAATTGCTACAACTTGTGCAAGATTATTATTATAAATCAGACGCAAAATTGATAACATCACCCACTTGTGTAATTTCAGAGTCAATTGAGTGCAACAAATTTCTTCCACCTTTCTCTGTTTGTACATATTAGATTTGACATAATTGTCCATATTTCAATTCTATCAAACTCCCCCCACTTACTTTCAAAAATAGTTAATTTCTCTCCAAAACAAGTTTCCCATCTCATCATATCATTTTCGCCTATAGCCCACCTTCCTCACCTTTTAAACTTTTCAGATTCTTATTTTTTTAATTTCTCTCCCACTCACTCACTCACTCTTCTAAACTCACTTCTTCAACAATGGCTATTGCCTTCTTTTTTTTACTATTTTCTTTCTTTTCTTTATCCTCCTCTGAGGCCAAAATCATTCCAAGATTTCCTTCAAAGCTTTCTGTTTCTGCTTCTGTAAATACAAATCATCATCCTTTCAAAGCAAAATACTTCACTCAGATCCTCGACCACTTTAATTTCAATCCCCAAAGCTACCAAACTTTCCAACAAAAATACTTAATCAACGACTCCTTCTGGGGCGGCGCCACCAACAATTCTCCAATCTTTGTCTACACCGGCAATGAAGGAGACATCGACTGGTTCGCTCAGAACACCGGCTTCATGTTCGAAATAGCTCCTCGTTTCAAAGCCCTTCTCGTTTTTCTTGAGGTAATTCATCTTCTTCATTTGTAAATGTAGATCTTTATAGATATATGTATATATGTTTGGTTACCAAGAAAATTTTGCAATTGCAGCATAGGTTTTATGGAAAATCTATTCCGTTTGGAGGAGATAAAAAGATTGCTTATAGCAACGCGAGCACGCTTGGATATTTAAGTTCGACACAGGCGTTGGCGGATTATGCAACTTTGATCATTGATTTGAAGAAGAATTTGTCTGCAATTGATTCTCCTGTGGTGGTGTTTGGAGGTTCCTACGGAGGAAGTATGAGTATTAATTTATTTAATATATATTTATATTTTTCATAGATACGAGGACGAAAGAGTTAATTAGGTCTTCTAGTAAATGAATGTTAAATTCCGGCAGGGAAAATAATGTAGGGGTAAATTTGTCCTTTTATACAAATAAAATATTTTTGGTGATGGGAATGCAGTGCTAGCAGCGTGGTTTAGGTTGAAATATCCACATGTAGCCATTGGAGCATTGGCGTCTTCGGCTCCAATCCTCAACTTTGAAAATATTGTTTCTCCATATACCTTCAATGCCATTGTTACCAAAGACTTCAGGGTATCTTTCTTTCTCTTTGGAGCTGTCACTGTTTTTTTATATTTATTCCTTTTTGTCTGTGCATGCAAAATGACCTAACTCATGTGATTCTAGATAAGGTATGTTTCAACTTAACTATTTCTAAGGCCACCAATTATTTCCTTATTATCATACTAGAAAGAAATATATATATTTAATTATCTGATTTTTCATGTGAAAATTAAAAATCAGAGTGAGAGCGAAAATTGTTACAAAGTGATAAAAGGATCGTGGCAGAAGATTGAAGAGAAAGCAAGTCAACAATATGGGGGTCTTCAACAACTCAGAAAATCTTTTAGAATATGCAAGTAAGATCGATCACCAACATTTGCTTTGCTTTAATTTTAACATCTCTATAAATTAATCTTATTTATTTTAATTTCTTTCTTAATTACAGAAATTATATCAATGCTGATGCCCTACAGACTTGGCTTTATACTGCTTATATTTACACAGCCATGACTGATTATCCAACTCCTTCAAATTTTCTCACTCCCTTGCCACCTCATCCGGTCAAACAGGTGCTTATTCTTTCTTTTTCTAATCAAATTAATAAATATAAGCTATATTAATTTCTAAAGATTAATTAAATAATATACTACCAATTACCAAATCCATTCTTACTTCCAAATTATGAAATTTAATATTTTATCTTATTTTATTAAAAAATAAATAAACTTTATAATAAATTATGAATAGGAAATACCAAAATTTTAATTTATTATTTAAAAATTACAGAGAAAATTATTATATTTTGAAAATTAAATGTGAATATCAAAGTCGTTTTCCATGTGATCCAAAAGATAAGGCCGAATCCACGCTGGCATATTGATATAAAATTTGAGGAAGAAGAGTGTTGACCTTTGACTATGAATATGATGGATGCAGATGTGTAAAGCGATCGATGATCCAACGACAGGAAATGACACGTTTGCGAAGTTGTACGGTGCAGCTAACATCTACTATAACTACAGTGGAAGTGCCACGTGTTTCGATCTAGACGATGATTCTGATCCTCATGGTCTGGGAGAATGGTCTTGGCAGGTACAATACTAAAAGGATCTTCACTTTTTCTGAGTATCTAATTCTAGGTTTCAACCTTCTAGTTTTACTATCTATTTCTTACCACCACGTGGCTCCGGCCCACTATATCAGTGATCCTTGAGATTATCTCCCCTCCCTAAATCTTAAGAACCATCAACCCATTAGCACTTCTCTCCTTTAAACACCCAATCAAGGCAACAATAACAAATTCACAATTACCATTTACCATTAACAAGCTGTAGGAGATACAAAAGTGGTAAAATATTTGCTTTTAAATCTTTGAAAATTATACAGTAAAGTTAATAAGAGGGTTATTAGGAATTTTTTATTTATTTATTTTTAATTATAGTAATTTACTCGTTTACCCTCCTCCTTTAAAAACTAACTAACTTTTGACAAACGACAGGGGGTTGATAGTATTATCCAGAACTAGAAGGGGTTTATTGATTTAGAGTATACCTCAGGGGTTTTGTTTTTTTTTCTATGGATGATTATAAGTTTGTTTTTTTTTTGGGAAATAAAATTAAAATAGAGATAATCGAAAGAAGTTATTGAAAATTTTGAAACTTCACAGGTGAGGGTGAATTAAATTCTAATAATGATACTATTTCATATCTGTAATTGAGTTGGTTTTGTGTTTGAATTTCTCTACCTACACCAATAACAAATTAATTAAATTAAAGTTTGCCAACCACAAACTTAATTAATGATGTAGCTGAATAATTTATCGAGCCATCTGATTTTAATGATGGCAAAAATCAATAAATAATTAACCTTTACTGGAAAATAAATAAATTACTCTCAAAAGAATTTAATGAATTATTTCTTGGATTAAATTTACAAGATAATAACATTAACATGACAAGGACCTAAATGTTATTATGAGTGGTTACTTTTAACGGGCTCACTGCAGGCCTGCACAGAGATGATAATGCCAACAAGTGGGAACAATAAGGAGAGTATATTCCCAGCTTCTGAATGGAATTACAACAATAGAGCCCATTTCTGCAAAAATGCTTTTGATGCTGTGCCCAGACCCAATTGGATTACCACTCATTTTGGTGGCCATGTGGGTAACCCCCTATTTACTAGTTTTTTTTATATTTATTTTTCATTTGTATATAAACTTTGAAAATTTAACAGAATATTGAGAGGGTTTTGAAAAGATTTGGAAGTAATATCATCTTCTTTAATGGCTTAAGAGATCCTTGGAGTGGTGGAGGGTATGAATTTCATCTCTCTCTATCTCTTTCTCTATCATTCAAATTATATGCTCTCTCATTCAAAATTATTGACCATTTCAGGGTTCTCAAGAATATTTCCAACACTATAATTGCCATTGTTGCACAACAAGGTTAGTAAATCTTGTAATACAAATAGATAACTCATTTTCTGTTTTTCATTTTTTATATCTTGTATATGAATTTTCTGTTTTTTTTCACAAAACTGAAAATTTAGGACCAATGAGAAAGAAATTTAATGAAATAATTAAAAAAAAAAATTTTTTACTTTATATACTCTCATCTCTCATCAAACAAATAACATTTCTATATTATTTTTAAAAAATAACATAAATTCATAAAAACAAGTACACTTCCTTTAATACCCTTTATGTCTCTAATGTTAGAATTACTGGTTTTATTTATTTATTTTTTTTTATCAGGAGCTCACCATGTAGACCTGAGATTTTCAACAAGTGAAGATCCAAAATGGCTTCAGGATGTGAGGAAAACAGAAGTAAACATCATTGAGAATTGGATTTCTCAATATTACCATGACTTAGCCCATCTTTAGAGATAAACATAAAGTTTTGGTTTGCTTTTATAGAAGTCAATAATCTGTGCTCATATCTGCTAAAAAAAATTGGGTGAGGGCACAAATTGAAGTCTTCACATAATTAAATCTGAATTAGGGTAAATCATGTGGCTATTTTGGGCCAAGACAGACTCTTTGTTTGGGCCTTTTTTGAGTTTGCAGTGGAAAAACACGTATTGATAAGATTTGATTGATAAGATTTAAGTCGAAATAGCAAAAGATTGATATTGAATTTATTGATTGAAAATTGTCAGAGAATCCTACAGCTTAAGTTAAGGGGTGTTTCTTTTGATATGACCTCAAATCATACATTTAATTTTCTATAAAAGCGTTTGGACGACAGTCGCGATCTCCTCGTATCATGTGTCCAATATATACATATACACACACGATATGAGTGTGTTATATGATTTACGGAATATTAATAATTAGTTTGTTTAGGTTTTTAGTAATATTTAGAATAATGGTATTTGATAAATAGTGTTAAATAATGAATAAATAGTATTTGGATAGTATTTAGATAATATTTGTGAAAAAATATGTATTGATATTTGTTGAAATATGATTAATTTGGATAGTATTTAAATAATATTTATGAAAAAATGTATTGATATTGATAGAATTTGGATAGTAATATTTGTGAAAAAATGTGTATTGATATTTGGTAAAATAGGACAGTGAATAGGATAATAATATTGAGTTTAAACAAAAGGGGCCTAAATTACCGTAAATGTTAAATTACAAAAATATTAGATTACATTGTTATGAAAATGATATATTATTAAAAATTTGTTTGGTTGGATAGAATCAATAGGTAAGCATATTATATTGATATGTTTAATTTGAAGGAATAAATTGATTGCTATATTATTTAAATTATTTAATTACCCTTATTTTTTTAATATTATTATTAATTAAACTATTATTTTAACTCATACAGTTTGCAAGTTAGCTAAAACACTCCCACAATTAAAGTTTTAAAATTCACCAAAACACCCATGGTGGCCGGCTGTCGATCGAAAGTAAACAAAATGGGCCTATCTGGCCATTTTCGGCCAGATCCATAGTTAGATCTCAGATTATGGTCGTATCGTCTTTAAGAATGACGGCCAGATCGTGGCCATTGTTAACGGCCAGATCTGTCGAACGTTGATCGGAGACTGACGGCCAGCGATCGGCGACGGTGGTATTGAAAGGGGTGGCTATGGGTGGTGGGGTATTCTGGTAAACTAATTTTAAAATAAGGGCATTTTTGTCTAAAAAATTTAATAGTTATAGGCAAATTTATACAAAATTAATATTACCCAAGTAATATTAAAATAACTAAGAGAATGTTAGTAATAAGATTACCAACAATATTTTACTATTGGTACTATTGGTAATAGAAGATTACCGAAATATTTTATTACTTGTCAATCAAACGAGGCAATAAGGTAATAAAAGATGACATTACCTTAGTAATTTTTAAAACACCCCAACCAAACGCCCCCTGAGTGATATTATATATCCCTATATATATATATATATATATATATATATATATAAACACTGAATCATCTTATATGACATTGCCATATAATTTATCAAGTAACAAACATGTTCCCACTCAAATATTAGCGAAATGACAAGTTTTTACTCCCGGTTTCATTTATTCCATATTATTACTCTTAAAGTAACACAGTTAGTGATTTTTAGATTATGACACAGATGTAGATAATGTTATTACCATATTGTCCCTAACAACCTGACAAACACACCCCTAAGATTTTCTAAGTATTTACAGATTTGAAAACTCATATTTGAAAACCTGACAAACAAACCCTATAAGGTTGCAACTGTTGTTGCGGCTTCTGCGACTGCTATGGCGGCAACAGTAGCAACAACAATAATAACTTATTTGTCTCTCTTTTACGACGATTCTCTTCTCCTCCCTTCTATCCCTCCCCTTTCAATCACTCCATCGACTTATTCCGTATGTGCTCACCCTATGGTCTCGACGAGTCCGTCATTAAGGCCATCACGCTCTCAAACTACACCACGAAAAACAATATTGTTGTTGTGAAGCCGTTGCAAGAGGCCTCACGCCAATTGTCCGTTATGCCGAGCTGGCATTTTTTCGACGAAGTCTCCATTTGTGTCGGGTATGGCGGTAAGAATTGGGCATAGTTTAGATGACATGGCGTTTCCATAACGTGAGTGTTTCTCTCGACTCTCTACCTGAAATTCCAGCTCCGGTAACAACTGTAGCAACGAACACAACAAAAAACCCTTTCTTCAAACACTTTATGTGCAATTGGGAAAAGGTGGAAGGTGAGAGTTTTGGAGAGCGTTGGTGATCGGAAATCAACAAGCTAGCCTCAAAACACTTCAAAAAACCTTCCTCAACTGTCTTCCAATTGAAACAAGGAAAAAATTCGAACAAATCAAATCCAATTCATCTTTCACACTTGGAAAAACCTAGGGCGGGGGAGCTTAAATCGCTGGTGAACGGTGAGAGAACGAGAACGGAATTGTTAAAGTTTTTGGAGAGGAAGGGTTGATGGGTCGATTGGTGGTGACAACATCAATTTTCGGTGAAAGAATTGATTGGAAAAACAAACGACGCTAAAAAACCAATCAAGGTGACTAGCGAACGGTGGCTAGGCAAGGGTCAGACGACAATGGGTTTTGGTGAATGGAGTGAGGTGATGATTTTGATGGTGGTAAGGGAAATCGGTGACGTCGGAATCAAGTGGAAAACAGTTGACGACTTCACCAGCAATGGTGGTGAGTTGAGAGAAATGAGAGGTTGTGGTTGTGAGAGAAATTCGAGATGTGGAGGGTTAGTTTGAAATTTCATTTTCATTTTATATTTAACGCAGTAAGAAATTACCATTTTATCATTTGGTTGTTACATTAAACAATTTTATGTTACTTCAAGGATGAAAATTTAGAATAAATGAAACCGGGAGAAAAACTTGTCTTTTTGCTAATCTTTGTATGGAAACATGTTGTTTGCTCTAATTTATCATAGCATCATTTGATTTACATGTCAACAACATATATGTTTTACATATTATTTGGGATGAGAAATATTATTTATTAATTAAAAATAGACACGTGGCATGAGGAGGGTTGGACTTTTAATTTTTCTTTGGATTATTAGCAAAAGTGACTAAAAATTATAAAATTTAAATATCTTTAGACAAATAAAAATGTAGTCAAATCTTGGATTGAAATTTTGTCCAAAGCAACAATACACTATTAATTAGGGCAGCAGACAAAATGAGGTACCCCAAAACCCAAAAATAGACGTCTTTGAATGAAGGAGTCATTAATGTTGGTAAATTAGGAGGCATGAAAGATTGATAATGAAGTGTTAGGCAAAGGGTAAATATTAAGTATAAGCTTTATTTTCAAAGTTAGGCCATGAATGAGACAGGAAAGTGGGTTTGTGAATTGTGTTTTAGTTAGTGGACAAATGTAGTTGACTACAAAACATGTACCCCCCTCCCCTACAATATCAATGTTATAGTTAAATTAATGAATTTATATTAAACTCTGGTAAGTCAATAGTATATTTTCAGAAACGTGAGAAGATTGGCTACAATTTTAGATGAAATTCAAAGGGACCATACTATTTGATTGATGGTCCTCCACAATCACCATCATAACCCTACACCTCAACTGCCACGTGTCAACAACCCAATTGCATCATCATCTGAAACCTTCCCTTTTAAACAAAGCAGCCTGGCAACAGTAGACTCCAAGCCCAATCTCAACCCTTTATTTTTATTTTTATTGTGGACCCCTCCTTCCCACCCCCATTCTGCTAACATTTGTATTATATTAAGTTATGCCCACGCATGCCTGGCCCTTTGATTGATTTGATTTTGATTGATTTCATGAGCCTTATACAGCCAGAAAAACAATAGACGTGGCCTCTTATATTCTGTTTTGGTTTTAAAATTTTTTAACTTACAAATTTGTGGCTCAAACAAATTCAGATGTTGCTGCCTCTTCCTCATTATTATTAACTTGGAAACTGGATTCATTCTGATACTCGTACACATGCCTTGGGGAATTGTTATTTTGTTCTTGTTTTATTTATTTATTTTAATATTTAATTGAGTTTTTTATTTTATAAAAGATTATGATAATGCCAGAAATTTGGTGTAGGAAGAGACTAGAGTAGGGCAACTATGGGGAAATCTGGTGTCCATGGAATTAAATTCTTTGTCTTTGCAGGAACAATATTTCATTATTTTGTGTTTTTGTCTGTTCAATGTGTCAGATTTTGCTGTGTTTTGGTAAATTGATATTCTCAAATAAACAAAATGGTCTCTCTTAGTGTAAGCAAGATCCATTAAATTGAAGTCTAAGAAATATTCAATCTTAAAGAGCAAATGTTCTAATTGACTGCTAAACCAATCCATTGAGGTTAAAAATTTCCTAACTTATCTAATTCTTATCATAAAAAAATGGCCAAAATTTGAGATTGTATTCTTTGTAATGTTGAATTAATATTTGATTTGTAAGAGTGGGTTTCCAAATGGCAAAATCTAAACAAAACCTGAAGTAATCTGAGATTTGTTTGATGCCACAATTTCCTTATCTATTTCTTTAGTATAATATATAAATTAAGCCAAGCTTCTTTAATTTAATCAACTCTCTCATTATCTAATTAAATTAATAAAAATATCCTGAATGCTAAACAAAGTCTAAAACTTAAGGCCCACCACATTCTTATTAAGTCTAAGATATCGGCTTTACAAGTATATAATTTTATTATTATAAATAGAATAGGGTTCAAATCGAGAGAGATGTAACTCTCATACAAGGAACCTCCCAAAAGAAGCATGCATTTATACAGTAAGTTATCATTGTTGAACAACTAGTACTTCAATTTTGGTATAATATCAATAACATGGCCGATATATATCAGTTTAAAATATAATTACTAGATTCAACTGATATATATATATATATCACTTTTGAGTAGGCAGCTGCTTTAATTGAATTTTTTTTAACAAGTTACATCCACTAATTAATTACTAGAAATCTTCTAATTCAACTTAAATAATAATAATAATAAAAGAATCTCCAAATTAATCTATTTATAAATTATTATTCTTAATTGAACACATCAAATCTAGTTAGAAGATTGTTGGGTAACTGAGAAAAAGAATATATATATATAAGTAGAAGTAGAAGCTATATTAATTAATTAATTAATTGAATCAATTAATTTAAGTATAATCTAAAGAATCTATTCCCTTGTGAGATTTATGATTGAAATAATCCCCTGATGCGTATCAGTCTTTAGATTATATATGGTGCAATGTTCTTGGTCTTTTTGACAGAACAGATATCTCCTACATTGAAACCATACCAATCTTCAAATTAACATCCCTTGCTTAAACTAATCACTCTTCAAAATATATTATATTAAACTATATATATATTATTCAATATATGATGATGAGATATTAAGTTATCCCCTAGTGATCAGAATCATTGATGATATTTTTTCTCGAATTCATCTAAATTAATAATAATATTTCTCGAATTCATGATAAAATATGAATTGATTGCAAAAAGAGAGTGGTGGACTTTAGTGAAAAAGTCTTAGCAAATTGGTCTAACAATAGGTACAAGCTAGCCAGGTGGGTTTTGCTTGGGAACTGAGGTAGAACCAGTACTTATAGAAATAAATTATTTTTTTTTGTTTTTTTATTACAATATTATCTCACCAACTTTCCATAATAATCTCATGACGTTGTCTTGTTTAAATATGAAGTTCCCAAAATACAGAAAAAACCCTCCACGAATTGGATGGCAGATGGATGAAGATTCCTAACCCCAACCTGGTTTAGTTTAGTTTTCTTTACTGTCAAGGATTCCTTTACTTGGCCAAACAAATATCTTTCAGAAAGTTTTAGAAAATTTCAGGTTTTGATTTCGTATCCCAACACATGTATGACTATACAATAAGGTTCGGGAAGGTTTTGGACCGAAGGGGTTGGATTAGTCCATTAAGTAATCTATGGTTGAGATGGATTGCAGGGTGGTACACATGAGATCCATAATTGAGCTTTTTGTATGATGGATGAAGACATTAATTTTGTTTTGTGGCCCTAGATGTGTATGCAAATTAATTACAAGAGAAACTTATAGGTATGGAATGTATATGGACATTTGTTGAACTTGGGGTTTTTCAAAACCAGACCCTTAAATTATGCATGAAAATATGATTAATTATTAGAGTCTTGATAAAGAGTTAGTTTTAGATATGGAAATAGATGAAAGTTGTTTGTATTAGAGGAATGATGTAAAAACCAAGCTCTATAATTGAAAGAGAAAGAGAGATTAACAACTAGCTAGTCCAACCTTTTTGTAGGGTTGAAAAGGGTGTCTGAATCTACCTGGAAATTAAGGTGGGTTTTGTCTGAAACTATCAGAAACAGACATAATTCAATAACTAAATAAATAAATAAATAAAACATGACATGAAGATTGATGAAGAAGAATATATATATATAAATTTGACAGAGAAACAAACACCCAGAGAGAGAGAGAGAGATGTAATTGTGAGGAGAGGATTGATACACGACTTAATAAAAAATGGGCTAAAAGGTTTCCAATTGGACAATCTTATCTCATCTTTCTGCTTATTGGAAAAGGAAAGGGATCTATGGGATTTTATTTCAGACCTCTCAATCCTTTCATTGTTCTTCCTTTTTAAAACTAGGAATGGCCAAACATCAATAATGCTATCATGCACGTGACTATTCTATATACTATTCTCTCCTTCTCTTCATATTATATAATTTACATAATGATCAAATACATTTAACAACCACTCCTTGCTAATATTCCTAACACTTACACACCCACTTGTGTTTCTTTCAAGGATAATAATTTGTTTAAATTCAAAAAATAAACAATACAATAAATAGAAGTGGGTCATGAAAAACAGAAGATGAACAAGAGAAACCCTTAGATATGGAATTTGGTTAATGATTGACAAGTTATTTACCCAATTGGTGAAGATCTGGTTCTGGACAACCCAAAAGATAGCACAGCCGTTGGATGCAAGTGTCAGGTTGGACACCCCCCAATATAATTTTGTTATACTAACATGGGGTGTTTCTTCTAATTATTTATTTATTTAACTCTGTAGAATCTCTTTCTTTCTTTCTCAACATTAATTCATGTAGACTAGAGAGATACATGTTCTCCCCAATTCAGTAAAATTACTTAATATCTTCAAAATCTTTAAGTGAAAAAAAAAAAAAAAAAAAAAAAAAAACCAAAGTACATGAAATTACACTGAAAATAATGATTGAATTTTTCATCACGCAAAACCTTAAAGTACTCTTGTACTTACTCACAATTCTCCTTCTTCTCTCTCTCTCTCTCTCATTTTGTCATATCTCTTCTCTTTGCTTCATCAAATATCCCCACACTTTCTTCATCAAATCCATAATAATCATTCACTCATCTCCCCATTTCTCCCAATTTATTTTCCTTCTCACTTTCTCGTCTTCCAAACATGTCCATCAACCATTTCTCCACCGACTTACAAGAAACCCCCTGGTGGCCTCCCCAACAACAACAATCCTTAAATATGGAATCAACTCATCAACACCAAAACTCTTCTTCAAAGCAACAACAACAACAACAATTCAATTCTTGGCCTTCTCATCAACAATTCTTCCACCATCACCAAAGCTCCACTACGTTTCCTCCCCACAGCCATCATCAAGGTTTCAACTTTAATCTTAACCAAGAGGACTACTGTGGACAAGAGCAGGAGGGGCAGTATGAGGCAGATGCCCCCGCTGACACCAGCCAAGAACAGGAAGCCGAGGTTGAGAAGGAACCCATGTTTGAGAAGCCCTTAACTCCGAGCGACGTGGGGAAGCTCAACCGTCTGGTGATACCCAAACAATACGCTGAGAAATACTTCCCACTCGGCGGTGGCGACTCGGGGGACAAAGGATTGTTACTGAGTTTTGAGGATGAGTCCGGGAAGTGCTGGAGTTTTCGATACTCTTATTGGAACAGTAGCCAGAGCTACGTGTTGACGAAAGGGTGGAGCCGATACGTGAAGGAGAAGAGATTAGATGCCGGCGATATAATTCTTTTCGAGCGTCACAGAACCGATAGCGAAAGATTGTTTATAGGGTGGAGACGACGCGGAGCTGCGGAGGCCCATGATGCTAATAGCGGCAGTGGTGGTGGCGGTGGTAGCGGAGGTGGCGGTGGGTGGAGGAGAGGGTTGTATTCAGGCTCACCACATCCTTATCCTCCGGCTCAACCCCATCCCCATGGAGTTAGTGTGCCACAGCAACCTGACTGTCTTCATGCAGGTTTGTATTTCTTATTATTATTATTATTCTTTATTCCCATTTTAGCCCAATTCGTAAAACAGAAAAAAATACCTCTAGGGTAAATAAATTTTTTACTTAATTGAATTTTACATGCACGCATTGTGCCATTTCAGGGACTGTGGTGCAGAACCCAGTTGGGAATTCGAAGACTTTGAGGCTATTTGGGGTGAACATGGAGTGCCAGCTCGATGGTTCGTCGATGTCGAGCCATGGTCAAGGCCGCGGTTACGAGCAGCAGCAGTTTAATTACTCTCAGGCATATTCTACAAACAGTCACAATCACATGGTAGGCAGCTCCATTTATATTTTATTTTTGAAGGCAAAGTTTAAATGTTAGATAAGCTGTGAGTGATATAGTTGTTTCTTCTAACGAGACAGATGAATTTAATAATATGATTAATAATTAATTAGTGAGCTTAACGCATGGCCAAATTGTAAGTTAGATTAGATTAGGTATCTGTTTCAGGATAAAATTAATTAATTAATTATGATTTATGAATTAAATGAAACATCCCTTCATCCTTAAAATCCATGTTGTTTAATACTGTCGGGTTGGAGACTAAATTAATAAATACAATTTCTAATTTTAAAAAAATTTATATTTTTATTATGTTTAATGAAATAATATAATTTATGTGTTTTATTGTAACAGGATATCACTTTCTCCCAAGATGTCAACCAGATGATGAGAAATCGCCAAGGATAAGATCTGGGGGATGTGACGTTCAGGATTTGACTTAAATTGAAATACCACTTGGAAGGTCAAGAAATTTTTATAAGAAATAAAAAAAAATTTTAAAAGAAAAAAAAAGACTGATTATGAGGAGGGCCAGGGAAGATGATGAGATGATGAGAAGAGAAAGAGAGGAATCTATTTGGGACTGTTGAGATTCTGTCTGAAGATTTTTCATTAAAGAAATTTGATTAAGGGGTGGTGGTGGTGGTGGTGGTGGGTGGACTTTGAATAGATGGGTGACAGCCCAGTTGTACAAGCCCATTCCTCTTTTTTTTTTTTTATTATTATTTTTTTAATTTTCAAGAAGAAGAAAGCTTTTAGAAAAGGAAAGAGCAAACTTACTTTTTTCAATTCTATCAATTATAATCATCATCATTTTACTGTAATTTTTATTGTTAGAATAATAATAATAATAATTTTTATTAATTGAATTAAATATCGTATAGAAAAAAGAAGTTTTGGATAGTCAAAGTTACACAGCATAAACTAAAAGTTGCAATAATTGTTCAAATATCTTTACCTAATTTTCTTTCTTGCAGAACATCCATGGACATGGAACTTCGAATTCATCTTTTTTATTAACAACGAATATAATCTATGTTCAATTTAGCAATTAACTTGACCAAAATGATCTAAAAATCTATTTTCCGAAAGTATCAAAAACCCTCCTTACAAAAGGATATTTAATTCATTCTGAACAAGGGATCTCATATGAGAGGTAAAATTATGTAACAGACCTCCCTTCCTATGGTTGAAAACTTATCCCTCTCAAGGATAATTACCTTATAATGTGGATACCTAATCCAAAGTTTTCATTATGATATCACAACAATGTCAAACTTATAACTTGAATTTTACAAAATTCATAAATTATATAATGGTGAAATATTACAAGTCAAAAGTTAGGTTCTCGATACTATATGTATAACCTAAAAAAAAAAAAAAAATTGATTCAAACTATAGAGATTCATGAAATCCAAAGCATACCAACAGGCAAGAACAACACGTTCAACTTTTGTTAACTCAAACAAGGCTAAAAATGTATTACAGACTTGAAAAATCAAACTTAGCAGCGTATGTATTGTATTTGACAAGAAAATCATGCAAGAGACCAGTTCGGACATGGATGTCCCAACAAAAATCCCACAACCAGATATATTGACAGGGCCTCAAAGTCTAAGACCAGAACAAAAATCCGAAATCCTAAAACCATTGGTTCATTCAAAGTTCTGTAGTCTGAAATCCAGCCAGAGTGCTGAACCCACCAGGTGAACCATTCCGGATTCTATTTCCATGCAGAGCGTTGAAACACGCTGACTAGTAATTGATACAAATAGAAAATAACAGAATCCAAGACACATTTGGAACTAATTGAGGCTTAGAGCACAAGAATGGTGTTCACACAGTAGTTGATAGAAATTGCATATTGTTAAATTCAAATCAACATCATGCCCTTCTAAATGACAATTTTTATCAGTGGCCAATGCTAGATGTGACCCATCAACGACTCATATTAATCAATGATGCAGCGCACCAACTAACAAAAGTTTGGCAATTAATGAACTAAAACAAAACTAGTACTACTATCATTGAGTAGGATAGTGGCTACCGGCTTCAGCTTGTGTGAACAAGTTATCTATACCTCTCAAGTGAATTAAAAGACAACCATATAGGCAGATGAATAAAGTGACAAGATGTGCAGATTTTATACATTACCTCTGCGAATAATCGAACACAGTGCCAAGTGATTATAGTGGCCCATATAGATTCAGACAAGAGACTTGTCCATTGACCTCTGCTGCTGATGGCTCTAATGTTTAGTGACTCTGCTAGTGGGAGGTCCCCGGATATGTGTTGTTATCATTGGCCTTAAGATAGTGGCCAATCAAAGGCATTGAGGGGCTCCTCCTGTGTAATGGATTTGTCCTGCGAGAATAATTCAATCATGCATGACTCAGTACAGTACAAATATAGAAAAACCATGTGAATACTTCTTTATTCCACTTGCCTTTTTGTCTTATCAGCCCATCTGCCCTTTTGCAATTGGGGCTTATTGGTCAACCTTACCTTCACCTGCTGCACCTGCCAAGGAAAAAGGAACTCCTTTCCCTTACTCTAATCACCTCAGGAGCCAAAAAGAAAAAAAAAATGATGTTGATATGTGCCTTGACACCATTAAAATAGCCACAAAAAGCAAAAAACGATGTTAGATACTTTTGTAAAACTTAGCTAGAATATAAGAAACCAAAAAATGTAACAAATTCAGGAAGAGATACATCAATATGGAGTAAACTGCAAATAACATTTAAAATCCAACTGATATTAAGAAAAAGGCTTGACATCATTGAGATAGTCACAGAAAAGTGAAAAAACGATGTTGAGTAGAACTTACTTTTGTAAAAACTGGCTTGATAAATTAAAAAATCAAAACTGTTCTCCGAAACAGGCATATCTGTTGGAGTAACACCAAATAACCACTAAAAATCCAACTGATATGGAGAAAAGATATGTAGTATCTGCAGGACAACCTAATCAAGAGTCCTTGTACAAAAGGCTCCCTGGCAATTTGCAACAAAATGCGCTCTTGGTCATGCAAAAGAATCTTAATTTCATGTTCCTAAAATTACCTAATAGCAAGGCCCAAGTGCTAGAAAGACTCAAGAAAGTCCCAGTCATGAGGCAGATGCTGGTATTTGGAAACCCCACCAATGCAACGATATAACCTGACAAAGAAGTCCACAAACAGTCTCCCAGCAACCACCCACTTGTGGCCGGATGGATTGAGAGGGGTATAAGGTTGAAAGACTAGGAGGTCTTAAGTTCAAGTGGTACTAAGTAGGTGGCCAACCAATTACCTTTCCTAAAAAAAAAAAGTCTTCCAGTAATAAGGCTCTTCCTTGAAATAGAGCTACTTTGTTAAAAAGCGGAAATGCAATTTATGCAAGGAAATTAGCAGTCAATAGTAAGAGTCAACTTCTAATTCTGAGGCCTTAAGCTCCATAAAGTTGTTCAAACTATGCAAGATCCTCCTCCCACCATGTACCGTATTAGCTTCACCCTTGCATCTGATGTCACATATTTCAGCCACATATATTTCTACAAAACCTAAAAATCATCTTCTCCATATATATGATTCAATCTTAAATAGGTAGTTTTACAGAAAAGTCCAGGACTACCAGATTCCAAAAAACGCTGTGAAGAACAAAAAGATTTTGAACTGAGAGAATCAGTGAGAAAATCCTACCCATTAAATGTTGGGGGATTATCCCAGTGGAACCAAAAATGTCTGACTCAATTTCCAATAATAAAAGAAAAAGCTGATAAGAAGCACACAACAAACAAGCTTAAATTATACTTTCCAAGTTATGCCCATATGATATAATCGCATCTTTAGTTATACAACTCTAGCAAAATAAGAAAATTTAGAGAATCACCACTTTTTCTTTCACCATTAAAGTTCAGACTTTGTCTCCTGAATGCTCCGCTATTTCCATGAGTATTATTGATCTGTTCAGCAGAAAGAGCAACAAACATTAGAACAAGGAGAGAGAAAGAGAGATTAAATGATAACTTGTTCCCACAAAAGTAATGCTTACATCAACATCTGGAAAGGAGTTGAAGATAAGAAACCACACCATCATCAGCAATCTCATGTATTTTAAAATTTTACTGCTCATTTTCCTCAAGTTGGATGGATTACCACTTTTCTAATAGTTTTTTTAAAAATTTTATTGCTTATTTTTAAAATTTTTATAAATTTGAGGGTTCTAGTTCTACTTTGCAGTAAACAAACAAATATGTGAAGAAATTTTATTTTAAAAATTTTATTGCTCCTTTTCCAATAGTTTTTTATTCTAAATACAAATATTGGGCAACAGAGTCCCATGAAGTAATTTTGGTCTCTGGTTATTAAAAAAAAAAAAAAACTAATAATACAGAACAGATGTGATCACTGCCAATAAACCAAAAATTACTTGTGTGAAACACAAATGGATAGCAAGGAAAGGATTCAGTATAAGGAATGGAAAAATAGCTTCCAGAAGAAATTATATATAAAAATTCAATTATATTCATATACTTCACACATATTTGCTTACAGCAGAGTAGAACCCTCAAATTGGATAGATTACACTGGTAAATTATAGCAAACCCAGCTGCAGAAAAGCTCATAATTTGTTCTCAATAGTACATTGCTGGAGTAATAGTCGCATATACTGCCTAGTATAGACTAGTGACTAGTAGAGTTTTTGGGGATATCGCCTTCTTGTTGAGTTTTAGCATCCTCCTTCTCCATGACTTGCTGGATCCCTTCTTGATACCCTGCTACGAAGCTTTTGAGAGCATCTTTATATGCAGAAGCTCTTGTCAAGTAGACTCGCTGCAAAGCTGGCCTTAATGTCTCCATTCCTCCTCTAGCAGCCACCGCTAATAATTTTATACCAGCAAATATTGTCCAACCAGTGTCAGAATTTAACAGAGTAAACTACAAATTTAAAAGAAGGATACGAAGAAGAATTGCAAAGAGCAAAATAGTTCATCCAGCCATAGTAACAGGGATAAAGACTTAGTTCTGTTACATTTCCAATATGGAGCGAGTTCTTAGCACATGAAGATGTAACATTAATCTTGACAAACATAAAACAAATCAGCAGTTATGATGACTGGAAGTGAAATCTTCAAAACCAACAACAAACAAGTATGGACGGCTTTAATTGCACTTGTGTAAAAATCCTAGTAGGTATTTCATTACTGTGTTAACTTGTCACCTTCATGATGGCTCAATGTTGCTTCCAAACACAAATCTACATAAACTAACAGCAATTTGAAATATGATTGTGACAGTAAAGATCAAAGTTGCATTAAAATCACCTAGCAAACAGAAATTCTGTACACCTTCCTTCTTCCCATGGCTACTTTTTGCATTAGTTTATTTATCTAAATCAACAAACCCTGTCAGTCCACTACTTTTTCATCATTGAGACTAACCGATTGAACCTCATCACTGCCTTTTCTCATCATATAGGTTTAATGTTAAGTTTACCACTGTTTTATAAAGTACAAAAATCGGCTTCCATGATGAACTGTTTGATGTTCTAAGTTCAGTTTACCATCCAATATATAATCATCTTTAGTGCACTTAGAAAGAAGTTACACCTTCCAAGTAGGAACATTTTGGAGGCACATAGCAGAGCAGCTTGTACTTCATTAACAGTGCAGAGGCATTTTCAGGCCTTAGCATATTATTATATTTCCCACAACTTATGATGGAGCATAAAACAATCTGAAATAATGCTTCCTGACAACAATTAACAATATTTACAAAAGCGTTTGAACAAAAGAAAAAGAAATACAGCAAAGGATGTGCTCTAAATCAAAATAACAAGGAGGCAAACCAAGCAAGACCAGAAAATACGAAGACCACTTTCGAAAGATTACCCAAGAAAACACAGAATCCAACAAGAATACATGCTGGAAATTTCTCGTTGAGTGACTCCTTAATAATCCTAGATTTGTTATGCTTTGTACGTAAATTTATTAGGATTATCAGATGCTTTGTAAATGGTTTTGATCTTGAATGCTACTTAATTGTGTTATTTTCTGTTTCAGGACAAAACGGTTTTGAGAAGCGAAACGTGACGTTTGAAGGGCATTTTAGTGATGAAAAGCAACATTTCGAAGTTTGTGACATTCTGAGGCGATTAGAAGAAATCCTGGATGCATCGGAACTATTTAGAAGTCAAGAAGATTGAAGATCCAAGAAATGGTCTCAAAAGGGCAATTTCGTAATTTCAGCACAGGGCAAACAGAACGTTGCCTTGGCGATAAGCCTGTGTCACCGTGGCGACAAGCCTTCTGGAATTTTGCAGAATCAAGATTTTTTTGGTCTTCGCCGAGGCGACTAACAAGTGTCGCCACGGCGACAGTTGGAATTGCAAAACGGTTCGTTTGACTTTTATATGAGTTTAGGGTTAGATTTTTTAGGAGTATATAAATGAGTGAGTTCTTGTAAATGAGATATACTCTTAGGGTTAGGGTATAGAGAAAAATACTTAGTTTTTAGAGCAATCTATTGGAGGAGAAGGATTAATTCTTTGTAAAAAATGTTAGTTTAGGAGATTTTCTCATTTTGTTGGGAGGCACTACGGTTTTGAGGTTTGTCTTCCCCATTCATGTGTAACTAAACTTTACTTTGGTATCCAATGTAGTCTAATCCGAAGGCTTGATGATTTAATAAAATTTACTTGTTATTTCATGTCATTTGAACTCTTGATTCATTTATTATGCTGATTGAATGCTTTAATTGATATTGTTGATTGATTATCATTGATGTTGGTTAGGGTTTGACTTGAGACAAGGCTGGATATTGCAAAATACCCCCTTGATTAGCTCTCTTAAATGTTTAATTCATGTTTGTGCATATGCCCTGCCTTGTATGAATTGGTTGAGTGTGATTTGAACTCTTGCTCTTAATGAGTTTTTGTTCACTAGGTTAGACTATACGCCCTATCTAGGTTAGTAGCAAAAACACTAGATTGATTCCGAACGCCCTACGGTAATATCTTAGTTTCGTGAGCATAACCCTAGAGTGAGGTCTAATATCGTCAAGCCGGATGATTATGGTGAAATTGGATACAGAAGCCCCTTAATTGATTATCAATCCTTTTACTCCGTTTAGTTTAATTGCTTTTAATTTACTGTTTTAATTTTAGTAGTTATAATTGAAATCATACCCAATTGTTTACATTTACACTTTTGAATTGAGGTTTAGTTTAAAGACTAGAATAGCACTTATAAATCTCTGTGGGATCGACCATTGCATATGCACATTGTATTGCAATTACGATTCATATACTTGCGAGAATTTAATTTGACACCATCAAGTTTTTGGCGCCGTTGCCGAGAATTTGATTTAAGTTGCTTAGACTTGTCTTATAACGAGTACTTTGATTTTTGTTAATACCATTTCATTCATTCTTTTTAATTTTGTATAGATTACATTTATACTTTTGATATTTTTATTGTTCTTCTTAGTTTGTGAATGCAATGTCGATGATTGTTGGACTAAGAGTTAATCGCCTACGTGAATAGAGTTGACCAAATTGGGAGAAAAAAAAGAGCACTTGAACCTTCAGAGGACTTATCAGAGTCAGAGTCAGAGGTTGAAATCATGGACGATCCACCGCGTACAATGAAAGAATATGGGCGTCCTACGATAGGAACGTCTCCTTCATGCATTGTGTTGAGTACCGCAGCGAGGAATTATGAGCTAAAGAGTATCCACTTTCATATGCTTCCATCATTCCATGGAATGACCACCGATGATCCTTTAACATTTATTCGTGATTTTTACTCAATTATGCAAACCTTCCCTTTGCAGAATTTGAGTGAAGATCAACTAAGGATGCGATGCTTTCCATACACGTTAAAGGATGTAGCAAAGAGTTGGTTCATGTCTTTGCCGCCAGTCTCACTTCTTGGGACGCAGTCTACAACAGGTTCATAGGTAAATATTACTCCCACGCCAAGACTGTTGAATTAAGAGGTAAAATCACTACATTTTCTCAACTAGATGGTGAACCATTTCATGAGGCTTGGGAAATATTTAAATTGATTTTAGTTCAATATTCACATCATAGATATCCATTAGAGCTTTTGAATCAATTTTTCTATGATGGACTGACACAGACTTGCCAGACCATAGTTGATAATGCTGCAAGTGGTGTTATGAGAGAAAAGACTGCAGACGAGACTTATGCGTTGTATGAGATGCTTGGAGCCAACTCACAATAAAAAAGTGTTAGAGGAAGAGGAAAATGAGTTTATGAAGTGAACTCTAACACCAAGTTAGCCATGCAAGTATCCGAATTGACAAAGCAAGTCAAAACCATGTGCACCATGATGACAGGGCAAAGACAGAGTAGTTCTAAAGAGGTATGTGCTATTTGTGGTGATTTTGGCCATATGACTAACACTTATCCTTCCAGTGAGAGTTTCCAAGAATTTAGAGAGCAAGCCAATGCAATGAATTCCTTCAACCAAAGGCCCAACAACCCTTACTCGAACACATACAACCCGGGTTGGAGGAATCACCCAAACTTCGCATGGAACAACAATCAGGCACAACCCAATCAGAATATGCAATTGCGACCCAATCAGAACTTCTAGCCGCGAAGACCATCTTTGGAAGACACTTTAAACAATTTCATCCAAGTGTCTCAGAAGAATCATGAGAGCTACGAGCAGAGATTTCAACAATAAGATGCATCTATAAGGAAAATGGAGGTCCAAATAGGACAAATTGCAGAAGTATTACATGGCCACACACTGGGGAAGCTACCAAGCCAACCTGAGCAAATTAAAGCAATCACTACATTGAGGAGTGGTAAGATAGTGAACAAAACTCTTAATTCTGAAATTTCTAATCCTTTAATTGATTGTGCATGCAATGATAAAGGAAAAGAAAAGCAATCTAGTAAACCAGTTCAGAACGAAGATGTTGGCCCAACCATTGCTCCACCCAAACATTACATGCCACCTGTGCCCTTTCCTAGCAGACTGAACAAAAGCAAATATGATAAGTCATTTTCTGACATTTATGATATTTTATCTAAAGTGAATGTTAACTTGCCCTTGTTTGACATGATTAGGAACATGCCGGCTTATGCAAAGTTCTTCAAGGAACTGAACACAAGGAAACTCAAGTATGAGCTGCATGAGAAAGTGATGATTTCTAAGACTGTGAGTGCAGTGCTGCAATGCAAGTTACCACCCAAGCTGAAAGATCCGGGGAGCTTTGTTATCAACATTACAGTTGGTAACAAGGAGGAAATAGCGATATTGGACTTGGGAGCAAGTATCAACCTCACGTTATTTTCTATCTTCCAGTAGTTGGGATTGGGAGAACTAAAACCTACAACAATGACCTTGCAATTAGCTGACCGTTCAGTAAAATATCCGAGAGGTATTATTGAAGATATTTTAGCTCAAGTTGATAAATTGTTTGTGCTTGTTGATTTTGTAGTGCTTGACATGGACAAATCTGCAATACAAAGCAATGAGTTGCCTATCCTACCTAGGCGACCTTTCATGGCCACAACGAAGACCATCATAGATGTGCAAAATGGTAAACTGAGAATGATGGTACTTGATCAAACCGTGAAATTCTCATGTTCAAATCTTTGTCTTTACCTTTAGAATCTAATGACTGCTTTGTTGTTGATGTTTTAGATTCTATTGTGTTGTCTAATTTTCTGTAGGAAGAGACTAAAGATAAACTAGAGTTGACCTTAACCTCTTATGATGATGAGTTGAGTGATGTTGAGGCAAGAGAGTATGTGGCCGTTTTAGATAGTGAGATTGGGGAGATGTCTGATGAGGAGTTGAGGTTGACAATTGAACATGTAGATGTTAAGTTAGTTTCCTCCTTGGAGTCTCCACCCGAACTAGAGTTAAAACCACTACCCCTTACCCTTAAGTATGCCTACCTAGGAAGAGATAAAACACTCCCTGTGATTATAGCTTCAAATCTTACTCTAGAGGAGGAGAAATTGCTTAGGGTTTTGAGTGACCATAGAGCAGCCATATGTTGGACTATAACGAACATTACGGGAATTAGCCCTACCATGTGCATGCATAAAGTGTTGTTGGAGGAGGATTCCAAACCAACTAGAGAAGCTCAAAGGAGGTTGAATCCACACTTAAAGGAGGTAATGAGAGTTGAGGTGTTGAAACTGTTGGATGTTGGGATCATTTATCCCATTTCAGACAGTAAATGTGTTAGTCCAATCCATGTTGTACCAAAGAAGTCGGGCATTACAGTGGTGCGAAATATTGATGATGAGTTAGTGCTGACTAGAATGACCACAGGGTGGAGAGTTTGCATCGATGATAGGAAGTTGAATGCTGCGACTAAAAAAGATCATTTCCCTCTTCCTTTTATTGATCAAGTGCTTGAAAGATTGATGGACTATTCTCATTATTGTTTCCTTCATGGGTTTTTAGGGTACAATCAGATTCCGATTGTTCCGGAGAATCAGGAGAAGATGACCTTCACTTGTCAATTCGAAACATTCGCATATAGGAGGATGCCATTCGGACTGTGCAACGCCCTAGCCACATTTCAAAGGTGTATGATGTCCATCTTTTCTGATATGATTGAATGTTTATTGAAGTATTTATGGATGACTTTTCGGTCTTTGATTTGTCTTTCAATGATTGTCTTGATAAATTAACCTTAGTTTTGAAAAGATGTGTAGAGACAAATTTGATTCTAAGTTGGGAAAAATAGTCATTTCATGGTGAAGTAGGAAACGGTTTTAGGTCATATAGTGTCTAGTAGGGGTATTGAGGTAGATACGACAAAAGTCGATTTAATTGCTAAATTGCCGCCACCCACGTTTGTGAAAGGTGTGCGGAGTTTTCTTGGCCATGCTAGATTCTATAAGCGGTTTATAAAAGATTTTTCTAAGATCAGCAGACCTTTGTGTAATCTTTTGGCTAAGGAAACATCTTTTGATTTTAATGATGAATGCCTAGATGCCTTTAATATCCTGAAAGCCAAACTCATATATGCACCTATATTGATGTCGCCTGATTGGTCCATACCATTTGAATTGATGTGTGATGTTTCTAATTATGCATTAGGGGCAGTTCTAGGACAGAGAGTAAAGAAGTTACATCATGTGATTCAGTATGCGAGTAAAACTTTGAATGATGCACAACTCAATTATTCCACCACTGAAAAGGAATTCCTTGCTATTGTGTTTGCCTTAGAGAAATTCCGCTCCTATTTGATTGGGTCTAAGGTGATAGTGTTCCGATCATGCTGCATTAAGGTATTTGCTAAGTAAGAAAGATGCTAAGTCTAGGTTGATTAGATGGATTTTACTTTTACAAGAGTTTGATTTAACTATCAAGGATAAGAAATGGAGTGAAAATGTAGTGGCTGACCATTTGTCTAGGTTAGTGGAACCAATAAGTCATGAAGAACGTAATCAGGATGGAGAGTATCCCCTAATTGAAACATTCCTGGATGAATAACTCTTTTCCATCAATGGAAAACTTCTTGGTATGCAGATATAGTTAATTATCTTGCTTGTGATATTATTAACTCTAATTTGACCTTTCAGGAGAAGAAGAAATTTATATCCACAGTGAAACACTACTTTTGGGACGAACCTTATCTTTTCAAAAGCTGTCTAGATCAAATAATTGTGAAACACTACTTTTGGGACGAACCTTATATTTTCAAAAGCTGTCCAGATCAAATAATTGTCTCCTTATTATTTGATCTGGACAACTTTTGAACAGATAAGGTTCGTCCCAAAAGTAGTGCTTCACTGTGGAAAAAAATCTCTTCTTTTCCTGAAAGGTCAAATCAAAGTTAACAATACCACAAGCAAGATAATTAATTATATCAGCATACCGACGAACTTTTCCATTGATGGAAAATAGTTGTTCATCCGAAAATATTTCAATTAGGAGATACTCCCCATCCTATTACATTCTTCATGGCTTATTGGTTCCACTAACCTAAACAAATGGTCACTCCTCTATTAAGAAAAGAGTGTAGTTATAAACTATCAATATCAAGAACCAAGAAAATGCATCAAAGTATGACAACCAAACACCATATTTAAGCCATGTACCTTAACGAAGAGACAAAAATGTCTCTCGAATTGACCTGCAATTCCGTTTGACTAACATTGACTAAATTTCTTACATAAAAATCCCTTTATAGCTACTAAAAACACCTCCCTTAAACTCCCATGAAAAACGATTCTCAACACCCATTTTCAAGTACATCCACAACCAAAATTTTAAAAGTTAGATTTTTACTTCACATGTTAATACAATTTCAATATAAAATAAATAGATTAATGCTTAATTGAATAGAAAATACAACAAAAACCAAAATTTCTGTTGAAAGTAGATTAGAAATCATTATTGAAATTTTAATAATGTGTGTACTTAGAAAAAGTGTATGCAGTATTTTTAAGAGTGAAAATGGTCTCATCCACAGAAAAAGCGTTTGCCTTGAGACAATTGCCTATGCCAATTAACTACAGAACAAAAAGCTTATGCACCTCCATGATCTCCGCACAGTATTATCAATGCATATGCCTAAGGAAACTTATGGAAGGCAGCAATTAAGGATTACAAGTTTTGTTGTTAGACAGGAATATAAACAATACTTTACAATTATTAATGGTCATGCAAGCCTAGTTTTTCAACGAACTGAACCAAATCCAATATTAGTTGATAGCTGCAATTCTTTCTTTCATACTCAAAACAGACCGATGATCATATCCCTTTGCAAAATTAATTCAAAGCACCAAACAACTCACACAAAACCTTAGCTTCATTTATAGAAAATAATAGCTAGAATACTTAATATGATGAAGACTAACTAGCCTCAACATGATGAATCAAACAAATATATTGCAGACAGCGAAGAAACTTTTAAGGAAACACCACACAATAGGCTTTCCCTCACAGCTGAGAGCACATCACTGGATAATGAGTGAAAACTTATGTTATTCTTTCAATTTCTTTATGTTATTCTTCTTCTAGGAAATTTTAAAGGTTTTTTTCTCTCTAAAACAAGCAAAATTCTTTAAGGAAGCACATATACGGTCAATTTACTATATTCTTCAGAGTCAAGTGTATCTGAAGCGCACATGCTGCAAAATTAATGTTCAAGCATTTACACACAACCTTATATGGACTAGGCTAATATGAACACCAGTTGCAGTTGTTAGCCACTAAATATAATCTACCTGTATAATTGCTAAGAAAATAAAGAAAGGGCATGCTTGGAAGTGCTTCTACAGAAGCACTAAAAAGTGTTTTTTTTTGGAAAAGCACCTATGAAGTGCTTTATTATTAAATACTTATATTGTAGTGCTTCTCTTATAAATGGATTTTGAAAAACCGCTCATCAAATGATTCTTCAAAAAGCACTTAAACAAAACACTTCGAAATTATTAGTAAATCTCTTTAACTATTTAACAAAACAAATTCACTATAAATCATCAGAAAACACTAATTAGGTTACTTATAAACTTCGTTAGTATAATGGCGAAATTTCTCACCTACAAAGGTGGTTTTCTAAAGCTTGTGCTTTTTCGTGTATAAAATGATTTTCAAAACATTACTTATCAAATGTTTCTCCAAAAATCACCCCAATCAAACATCAAAATTAACAGAAAATCGAAAATCTCTATGACCACAAAACAACCCTTTTAAAATAAAGTTGGAACCGCACCCAGAAGCATTATAAACTATCAAAGAACAATAATAAAATACTTGAACATAGCATATATGAGACAGAAATTGCTCACCAAGATCTTCAAGCACAGATGGTTCTTTCTCTTTAGTTGCACTTTTGGCACCATTAGCTCTATCATCATCAGTCTCGTCATCCTTCTTATAATCATTTGGGCGAAGATCAGGACCAATATCTCGTACCCAGCTAGCAGCATAGAGCCTCGAGGCCTCCTTCAACACCTAAACAAAAAAATCTCATCTGGGTTAAACTTATTGTAAACATATGTTCTGAAAAGAAAGTAAATGAAAAGAGGAGTTACTAGAAAACGCTCGTTCCAAGTCAATTTGCGACGCTTTTTAATGTGAGGAGGGTCGGGAAGTGAAGAAGGAAACGCAATTTCTTTCAAGTCATAGCGAATGTAATCGTACAGTTTTCTACAAACTACTTTCACCTTCATTTTCTCTGCAATCATTCACTTGGACAAATTGACAAACAGTTGGAAGGCATTCACAAAAATACCTTAATCTAGAAACCAATAAAACCTTTTTTAAAAAACCGAATTCAGTATCTATCAGTGCGACTTCGAGGGTGAGAAATGACAATTGCGTAAGTGTCTTGGATGCCCATTGTTTTATTGTGCTCTGTCTAGTGTTCACTGATTTCATTTGAGAAAAACAATACCATACGAATAACGAAAGAGTTTGTACTCGCAGAGTTTGGATGATATAATGTTTTATTTATTTAGTAATATATTACCCAAAATATATAAGAATATTGTTTAGATTGTGGAGTTTGACAATGAGTATATTATATTTATATGTTTAGTTTAAAAAGTAAAGTGATGGATAAATTATTTAGATTATTAAACCGTCCTCTTTTTTAAATATTTATATAATATTATTTTTAATATTATTTTTATTAATAATATTATATTAATATTTAAAAATTATATTGTCTTTTTTAAATATTAATTTAATAATAATAATTATTTAATTAGTAATATAGT